>JAZHYW010054656.1:0-21113 GCA_037355805.1 Ixodes ricinus
TAGAAAACATCTTAGAAAACATGTCAAATTGATATAGAAAACATGCACCGCCTGTGGGCGACGCTGCACAAAATCGTAGCGTGATAGGGTAAGAAACCGATTTTTTGCGGTGAATTCAAACACCCTGTACATTGTAACCTGTTTTATGGTTTGATTTGTGTTCTTGTGGCAAATTCCGCTGATAGATTCGAAAGGCTTTCCATAATAAGCGAAGGAGGCAAAGGTCTGCTCAGTGGGACGCGCTCCAAGTCGACGAGCGGAAGACGGACTCGCATTATTGGAGCAACCTGCCGGAGACGGTCTGCCGTTCATAGTGGCCGCTCCTCGAACCCGACAAGCCGACCGAGCTCGACACTGCCACTGTTCAGCTGCGCAAAACAACAGGCGGCATAGGCCGGGCGCATTATCCGTACCACGGAGCCCATTTCACTGATAGCGAGGAAGACGTCCGCTTTCGGAACCGTCCCTTGACTTTCGACCGCCCCGGAGGGGGGGGCTCGTGATTGCTATTGGCGGAGCTCAGATCTCGTCTAAAAAATCTCGTCCCGGAAGCATTTACGATGGCTAAATGGCGGACAAAAACGCCGAACACATGCCATGTGCGGGTCCTGCTTAAGTAGCCAGGTGGAGAGACGTTTGTTAGATTTAGTGCCTTGTGTTCTGGTTCAATTCTATGTTTTGATTTGTATGCTTGTATCAATCACGATCCTTGGAGTGACAGGTCTTGTGTCACAAAAATATATCACCCAAATATGAAAGTGGACTTATACAATTTAGATCTACTTTGCAAACCTTATGTTATAGGTGTTTTCTACCTTTATTATTATGATAGTACCGCTCCCGTTGTAAACTCAACAGATGATGAGGAATGCTCAAGTAGATACTTATTTCATCATAGTATTTATGTCTCGCAGCACGACATTTACTTACTGAAAAAAAAAACATACGACCCATATCTCATTTTCCCACGCGAAAACTTATGTTCTATATTTAAGCCTCAATATCGAGAAAAGACGTCTTCGTTTTGCAAGACCTAAGTCGGTCAAGCAAAAAACCAAAAAAACCGTGCGCTATAGTTATCAAAACGTTTTTCTTGAATTTTGTACGCGTTTGTTTCAATTATAAACGCATTTTGTGGTATTGAATAGTTATTTATGTTTTGAAAAGAGCGGGAAACCACGAGAAACATATGTCGACCAGCAGGCCTAGTAGACCTTTAATATCGAAGAGGCACAGACGTTGTAGTTTTTCGATTGATAAAACTTTCTGTAAACTAACATGATAGCTATTATTTGTCATATTACTAAGACATGAAAAGTCACCACGTCATTGATCTATTATGTACATTTTTTAGGAAACCAAACGCTAGGGATTTTGTTCACCTTGCACATCGCACGATCATGAGATATTCTTTTATCCGTAATACACAAAGGTGATGACACAAAAACGATCCGAAACACACGGAGAGATAGTCACGGAGAAGGGTAGGGAATAAAAATAAATAAATAGAATAAATTACCCAACTCCAAAATCTTAACGAAAATTGCGGTAAAAAAAAAACATTTTAGGTTCGAGCCGTGGCAAGGCGATAGGTCCACGCCTGGTCAATTTAGAAATTAGCGGCACGTAAAGGAAAAAAAAAATTAATTAAAACAGAAAAAACTCAGCCGCACATGGCAAGAAGAAAAACCAACTCCTGGGCATTCCTAAACAGGACAAACCAAATGCGTGCGATAATGTCTACGGCACCGTCAGGCCGCTGCGCGATGAAGAAATAAACCGCGACAAGTAAACAATGCTAACAAACAGTTAGTAACGAAACACAAAAAAATTTCAGCAGAACCGCACCCGAGAAACAAGTTGTGAACGAAGAAACACACGAAATGATTAAAGAATGTAACTGACCGACGCCGAGTCGATTACATGACACTGAAGCCTACAGGATGATGGCGTCAGATGATCTCGAATCTATTCTTCCTCTCTCGCACATCCGTCGTGGCAGAGCCTTTTATACTGGGAGAGTTGGGCGGTCTCATTGGTCAGCCGCCCGATGCTGGCAGCAACGCGCGAGCCAGTCTGGCAACTGGGCGCGTCGCGCTCCGATCATCTGTGTTCCGCCATGATGTGCCTTCCAGTCTCGCGCCTACTCGCTGCCCGTAGCAGACACGTAGCGTAGAGCTCTCGATAGAGCCAGCCTAGAGCGAAAGACACGGACGGAAATGGTTGTTGAGCACGTCAGACGATACGCCTGAAGAAAATGGGGTGCTGCAGTGCCGTGGACTGCTCGAGCAGCGCAAGAAAAGGTTCTAAAATCGCCTGCCGATTCCCGGAAGGAGAAGAAAACCGCCGAAAGGCTAAATCTGGAGGAGCCAGAATGAAGAGGGCTAGCTGGCAGGCCGAGCGTCGGGTTCTCGCCCCTCTGTGAGTGATAAGTCTATTTCCGTTTATAAGCTATACTCCGTTTCACCTTAGGTGCCGAGCGAAGTCAAAGCTGGGAGCGCGGAGCCAACGATTTGCACGTTCTGACGCGCACACGGGCTCGTGCAGTGCGGGCGTTGCTTCACGCTGTATGCTTTCGCGCTGTAGCACCCCATTTTCTTCAGACACTTTGTAATTATGTCCAGAGATATCCTTGATGCAGGTTCGGCCATGCAAAATTATTTGCCTGCATAGAAAACTGAAAAGAAAAATGCACACCCGCTGGTAAAGGATCGCCTCAGAAATGCATACATCAAATTTTGCGTGCTGACGCTACAAAAATGCGGAGTATTACCATTCTCATTAAGTGTTCAAAGCAGCAATTAGGTGATATAGCGCAGGATGCCACCGGATTCTAAGAAATATCACGAAGTTTTCGGCCCGTTTATGAACGGCCGCCGTTCATTATTGGGTTGGAGTTTTATTGTTATTTCTCCTGCTTACCTGGATAAAACTGCGCATCATAAATTCGTCTTTCCAACCTTCTCGCCAATGTTATGGCACGCGAGCGCCACAAACATACCCGGCATCAGCGCGCGTCAACGAAGCCCACTCGCTCGGCGGCTTTGTAGTGGACCCGAATAAAGCTCAATCGGCTAAATCTGGCCGGACGTAAGCCCTGCCCACCGCCGAACTCTCCCAGTATACAGGCTCTGTGTCATTGGCTGTGCCGAACAAAAGTGAAGAATGTCGTTTCTGACAGCGGTGCGCGAAGTGACAAACGCAACATCACTCCGAGCTTCATATCGGAGAGGAGCTTTCGAAGTGAATTACTGCATGCAGTTACTCAAACTTTTTCTTTCCTGCAACTTTTTCAAAAAAAAAAGTAATAAAACACGTGTGGCGCTAACTTTTCATCTCGGAGAAGACCACTCTTCACAAACGATTCCTGGACCATCCGAGGCTGACTTCGACCCTACTAATCCGACGACCACATTCAATACAGGGTGTCACAGAAGAATTTTTTCACGAGTCTTTTTTACCGCAAAAATCCACTACGCATCGCCGAACGCTCGTGCTCCGCCCAAATGGTAGAGCTGGAGGTCTGCAACGATATGCCAGAATTTCAGCCCGATCAAATGACAACTTAATCAAAAAAGTTATAAGTGATTTTCTGTTAAAAGTTTGAATGGGAAAATGGAGCCCATTTTTCGCCCGTTTTCGGTTTTCTGGTGCCGCAGAGAGCCCCATGTGTTCGAAAACTCCGTCGGCCGCCATTTTTCCATTGAAATTTTCAGAAAATCACTTATAACTTTTGATTAGAGTTATCGGGATCGAGCTGAAACTTTGACATCTGGTTGCTTGACCTCTAGAACTACAATTTGGTGGAGAATAATGCGTTCAGGGATTATGGTTATTTTTTGCGTGCGACCGTGTCAATTTCTTTGTGACACCCTGTATATTTACCAACACGCTGTTTTGATGCAAGTCTCGCGTTTGCTTTTTCAAAAGAGATAACCCTTGGTGCTATCGGATTTCTGCGGAGGGAGATAGAGTACATAAAATTGAAAGAATAAAACACGGAGGACAAGCGGAGGACAACCACTTTGCAGAGCACGGCCATTTCTAGGATAGGGGCGTTCGAAGCTTAGGCAAATACGCGGTATCGTTTCACGCGTGCACGGATGGCTGGTTTCAAAATTTTCCCACATCCCTAACGAAACCGGCCCATCTTCGTGTGCGTGCGCGATTTTCGTCCCGCGCCGCCGGTCTTAGCGTCGCGCGCGGCCTTGTTTTGGCAGGCAGAACTGTTGTTGTTGACCGTCGATATTGTAGAGCCATCGTGTTCTCATCCTCCCGGGCAACGAGTTACTTTGCTTTCGCTACCGCACTACCCTAGACTGTATTCTCACTACTCTGGCGTAGGCCGTCACTGTTCGCCGCGTCAACCGACCCGCATTCGTACCATTTCACTCCTCGTGACACAGGGTGCGCTGACTCGCTTTACTGTCACGGGCCGTCCTATCTGACACAGCGAGCGCGAAAGGTCGTGGTGATCTGCTGGTTCCGGGCGGGACGTTCATACTCGGCCAATGAGGCCCCGGATCCATCGCAGGGCTGTCTGCCGATTTCTATACGGCAAAAATTTACGACGCCTGCTGGTCTGTTAAAGTGTTGCTTTCGCTTTTGAACTGCTCCAATGTAGCTTGCCGCGTGTCAGCATTTAAATGATCAATAAATATAACAGAGGTGGAACTACTGTCATTTTCATGGCTCATGTGGGTGCGATTGAATAAAAGTCAAAAGTATTTCCAAGTTTCTTGCAGAGCGCTATTCGCAAAGTCCGTTTCATGCCGTAATAAACTGCGATTTTTGTGCGATATTGAATGCTTAAAATAGTAAATCTTGCCAACAAAATATACACTTTCTTGGCTTGCTTTTCGAGTAGAAAACTATCACATCTACATTTTAACAAAATAAAAAAAATAATAAAGCATGGGATTTTTGTTAAGTCGATTTTAAAATTGGTACTTTTTTGGTTTTCGCCTAGCGTTTAGCGCAGAGCGTTCCCACCAAAGGATATTTTATGCAGCCAAATCACTTTATAATATCTATAAATGAGCGTGTTTTGAGGCTCTCTCCAGAGATGGAACATACTGATGTAACCAGTCGATCTTCAGTATTCTAATTGTCAAATTTCGTCAACAATTGACCGAGGGGGCGTTTTTGACATTTTTACCAAAAAGCTTAAACGCCTAAAATTATTTTGCGGTAATAGAGCCTTTACCTCTTGCCCACAGAGTGCTTGAAAAAAATGTTATATACATGTGGACTGAAAATCCACGACGGGAGATTGAGCGATACATCCGACCACGACGGATGTGAAAACACTGCTTTCCGCTGCGCCCTTTTAAAATTCGTAGGTCGAGAACCAAAATCCAACGGAATTGCGGTTTGTGGCATCTGAGTTTTTAGAGACGACGACATAACATATATTTTTTTCAGCGAAATTTAAAATTTGATTCTTTTCGCCTGCACGATTTGAGATGAAACCGCCCATATATATATATATATATATATATATATATATATAGGTATATATATATATATGGACGTATATAACGAAATGTGAGGAGTTCTAGGAAAGGCCTTTACTTTACCAACGTTTCAAGCATGGACCGCTTTTCTTCAGGGTGGGATGGTGTGTCAAATGTCATCTTTTCTTGTTAACGTTCGTGTGGAAGAGGAAGACTGACTATGAAAGGTATTAAAAATATTCGGAACAGGAGCAACAAAAAGATCGTAATCTTTGAAATTAGTAATTAGTCACTTCTTCCTCTTCCACACGATCGTTACCAAGAAGAAAGGACATTTGACACACCATCCCACCCTGAAGAAAAGCGGTCCCCGCTTGAAACGTTAGTAAAATAAAGGCCTTTCCATGAACTCCAACTTTCGTTATATATATATATATATATATATATATATATATATATATATATATATATATATATATATATATATATATATATAAAGTGGCTATAATGGAGACAACGTGTTCAGGTGGCAATTATTTGTATTATTTTATTTTCCAAAACTGATATGCAATTTTATAATTAAAATATTTTCCTTTAAAAATAATTAAAACTTTTGAAATAACCTTGTAGGTACTTTTGAAACATTGTGGAAATGAAAATCTGAAAAGGAGTCTTTTTCCAGCACTGGACTATCAAACTATAATAATTATAGTAAGGATACTTTCTAAAGCCAGAAACAACTTTGCAGCCTTCTTATTGGCACCTTTTAATATAAAACAAACCAATAAGTTTACATGAAAACAGCGAACATTTATACAAAAAACAGTCTTATGTTTTTGTTACAAACTTATAAATAATCAAAACACGCAACTCTGCAGCCATTTCACCATTCTAAAAAAATACCTGAAAATATGTATAACACAAAAAGTATATAATTTACATCAAGCAAGATACTGGGCCGTAATACCAAAGTTTCAGCAATAAAAAAAAGTATGAGGGGGAACCCAAAAGTAACTGGAATGAATTTCAGGAGGCCGGGGCTTTCGTAGTACTAGCATCCGCCTCTAACAGCGCTAAGCGGCGCCCTTCCCGAGTCAGTTTGCCGACCGGCGTCGACTGCTAAGGATGTAGAGCATGTTGTGATTTTTTTCGCCAAGCGCTTCAAGATCATTTCTCGTTTTTTGCTTTGTTTGACATAAAGGATCTTCCACATTCACAAAATTATTTCCTTTCAAGAGTTTTCATACGGGCGAACAGAAAAAAAGTCACACAGGGCGAGGTCCTAAGAATACGGGAGGTGGAGAAGCCATGTCATGCCATTTTTGCTAAAAGTTGTTGCACTGACAGGGCAGTGTTTGCTGGGGCATAGTTGTGATGGAACTTTCATTTCCCCTTTCCCTAACATCGGGGTATTGCTGCCTTACTGAGTTTCGCAAGTGTCGCAAAATTCCCAGGTAAAACACATAATTAAGAGATTTACCAAGAGGAACAAACTCAAAGTGAACAATGCCCAAATTTTTCGATGTTTTCATCAATTGAGGAGGTTGAGGGTCCCCCTGAACGAGGTTGCTCGTCGATCATTATTCCACCGGCCTTAAAGCGAGAAATTTACTCATAGACTTGCGATTTCTTGTTAGCATCTTTGTTGTAAGCTTTCTGAAGCATTACAAGGGTTTCCGGCTCAGTTTTTCCTAAAACAAAATTTCACGGCCGCAGCTGTTCCTTCATATCGGACATAAAAAAAAACAAGAAACAATTTTGAAGCGCTTAGAAAAAACATTTATAGCAGACAATGCCAGTCGGCAAACTCACTCGGAAGGTTTGCTGCTAAGCGCTGCTAGCTGAGGAAGCTGGTACTACAAACGGACCGCCTTTCAGAAATTAATTCAGGCTACTTTTGCATTAACCTTGGTAGGATTCACTGTGCCAAAAACTTCCGATATATGCCATGTTTAAAAAAAATAGCAACCAGTCAAATAGGCTCAATAGACCTTATGCAAAATTGCTTGGTGATCTGACAACACTGAGAGCGTCGTCATTTTAATGCTGGCAAGCGTCGTCGGTGCCAAAGCACAGTGGAGGCATCGGAGAGAGCTGTACGGACAGTGTGCGATAGCGCAGCAGCTGTGTTTTTCGCCTTCTGACTATGAAATGAGGACGAACAGTTTAAACAACCTAGCAGCAACTGTCTGATGAAACTCTAGGAGACCTGTGCACGCTGGCAAAAACCTCGTTGAAGCAGCGGAGCAAGTCCTACGCCTTCGCTGTGGAAGCTTACACACTGCGGGTTGCCGCCAGTGTGTGCACAGGCCTCCGAAAGTTTCGTCAGACAGTTGCGGTAGGTTGTTTAAACTGTTCGTCCACGTTCCATGGTTGGAAGGCGGAAAACACAGCAGCCGCGCATCGCACAGTGCCCGTACGGTTGTCTCCGATGCCTCCACCGTGCTTCAGAACCGAAAACGCTTGCTTACATTAAAATAGCGACGCTTTCAGTGTTGTCAGACTAAGGAGCAATTTTGCATAACGTTTATTAAGATGAGGCAATTTTCTCTGTAACATCAAGCAACATCGGCCAGAGTGTGTGCCCGAAAATGGCGGACTTCGATAATTGGTGCTGCGGCTACCATACATACTCCATTCACCTCTAAGCTGAGACTGCGGTGGAAGCTACGTCCTCGTTAGACCAGTCATACGCCTCTCTTTCGCCACGCCATCGCGCTCCGGCCCATTCCCACGCGCAAAGAGCCGGGACAGGTGATAAGAGCCGTGATGTGACTGGTTGTATTAATTTTAAAGCAGCTATTGGAGCAGCCAAAAGTACATTTTGGAGAAGCAAAAAGGGCTTTTGCAGCATAACCGCACACTTCATTTTCATTTATATCACTGCAAATGTAAGGAGGAGAGCGGCAAATATTAGGAGCAGAACAAACACTAGCTGTTTAGTTGCGTGTGGAAGCACCAGACACAGTAACAAGAAGACGATTGATGAATGACAGCGCAAACTGCCGTGATTGATTATTTTAGGTACGAAATCACCACTGAACAAATGTTAAAATAGAATCATTTTGAGCAACTAAATTGTTGTATCCTTCAAGTTCTAGGGAGGTTGTAACAAAACCACAATTCTTAATTCAGAAAGAAAACAAATCATAAAAAATAAACCTACAAAAGAGTCCATCTATACCTTCTTGCACCACGTCTCGCTATGGAGGAGTACCTTTTCCCTAAGCACGTGAGTGCGCTGAGGCAAGCAGAGGCACGCAACATTGCGACGCCTAGTTTGCAATTGTCGCTTCACTACAGTACACCAATATGCGGTGAAGCGCACTGAACAAAGCTAACTAACCCACCAGGACAGACCACGAGACTTATTGCGAAACTTCCGAGTACTATCAGTGCTTGGTGCGAAATCAAATCGAATAGTACGTTATTTGAGGCGATTATCGAAAGTCCTGAAATCCCGCACGAGCCTACTCTAACGATCCGGAACGGTAGCAAGGCCTGCAGCTGTTATATTTTCAGTATTATTTAAGTGAACAAAAGTTCTGGCGCAATGTTGGCGCAAATTCCTCACATTTGTGACAAATGTAGCAGGGTGTAGCAGGAAGAACTTTGACGCAGTTTGGCGCAAATGACGCAGCAATCACATCACTGGGTGATAAGAAAGAGCGCTGATTGGTCCGGCAGGCACTGTAGTCTCAGCGGTTGAACAGAGTATAGATGGTGCACACTTTTGAAAAGGGTCTATTCAAGGGTAGCTGACAAGCTGTCGGTGACTGCAATACAAATAGCAGATGCGCATACTGCAATGTTCACTCGTCTCCTATCATTTTTATATATCCTTTGTTCTTGTCATGGGCAACACTGATCCGACCGCTGCCACCATGTCTGGTCAGACAGGTTAACGACGACAACTGGTTTAATTGCATGCAATACGTGGTCGTGTGGCCTGTCGGGCTGGTGGCATCGATTACATGATGGGCCTTGTCTGCTAACCCTCTTTGGCGTCTTTTTTCTGGTGCTTGCCGCATGAGGTGCTGTGCTCGACGGTGGGCTCGAGTGGTGCTCAGTGGTCCAGTGGTGATAATATTGTATTTTTCTAAAAATGAGTTAATCCGTCGTACTATCAATCTTTCGAATAGTGTATTAATCGTGCTTAAAACTGATATAGGCCTATAATTTACGAGGTTCATTTACGTTCCCCACATTCATGGATTGGGCAGACTTCAGCGATTTTTGGTGAATCTGGATGTACACCTTCTGTTATAGAATGGTTAAAGATATCGTTCCAGTGGAGAGCTAAGTACATCAATATTGCATTTTAAGACCTTAACTGGGATGCCATCAGAACCTGCAGATTTTTTATTAGTCATGTGAATCTATTAGATTTATAATTTCTATAGTCGTAATTCTTCAAGAATAAAAGTTTTGGAAGAAAGTCAGGTAGAGATAGGGAATGTGCGCTGCCGCTGGAAATGTTGTTAGCTAGGTGGTCTCCAATATTAGGTGAAGGGTTGAATGCCTCTGCAGTCTCATTCGTTACTATAACAGGAGTTGTTTCGCTTTTGCGATCTTCGGCTTAATAACAGAGTTAATCACATTCCACGTTTTCTTGAAGTCCCCATGACTTTCGGATATAAGATTAAGGTAATATTCTGTTCTTACGCGTTCTTATCAGTAATAAAGATAGTTGCGATGCATTTTCTATTGTGCCGAGTAGTACGAATTATGTTTATGACGTTTCAGTTTTGCTGCCGCATGTTCTTCTCTTGAAGTGCGCATAAATTTTGACGAGTCATCCAGAGGCGATCGGTCCTGAATAATGTGGTTTCTTAATTCAATCGACGAATCAGCGATTGCAGTTTTTAATACTGTGATAAAATTTCCAAATTCGATGTTGATATCGGAATTGAATAGTAAATAAAAGTCAAATGCCGATAAATTTCCATGCAAAAGTTCGTAATTAATGCGATGCCTTAAATAGGGTGTACTAAGGTGAGGTGCTATTATTCAGCGTGTTATAGGTATAAATATGAATATTGGGAAGTGGGCGGCGTATGTTTGTCTCTATATACACCAGTACCGTCATGTGCGTCTTGATTACATAAGATGTGGTCAATGAGCGTGGATGAATCTGGGTTTCACTCTTGTTGGTTCTGTTATTACATTGGTGAAGTTAAATGACTATGTTAGAATAGATAATCTGTGGGCACAGTGTTCCACAAATCGATGTTGAAGTCACCACAAATGACAGATTTCTCTGCCTTTGTGTAATAAATGTAAGAATGTCTTCCATTTTTACTGAGGAACAAGAACACAGATGAATCCGGCGGCCATATATACAACAGCCACCACGACACCAATAACAAAGTTCCAAAAGAGAGCTTCTATATCGTTAGTTGAACATGTTAGATGAGGAGCTCCTTAAATAATATAGACGATCTTAAATATAGTGCAACACCACCGCCTCTATGAATTGCATTTCTAGGTAGCGAAACCACAACATACCCAGGAATATCAAAATGCTCGTCACTTTTTAGCCACGTCTCGGTTATGCCTACTATATCATAAGTAAACGAATGTTGGGATAGAAAAGCAAGAAGGACGTCTCCACTTTTGTGAATACTTCTGACGTTGCACTGTAGCACATGAAAGACAAGATTTCTTTGAGTATAACGTATTCACCGAGGTGACAGATGGCATTTTGGTTCAAAGTCTCAATTTATTGTATAGAAGCCGAGGTGGGAAGGCCATTACACAATTTGTACGAGGTCGTCATCACAGGTAATTTATCTAATCACCTTTGAGTTTTCTGCTTTCCTCACCAGAATCATACCTCGTGAAGTCCATGCGAATTTTCAGCTTTTTTCACGCTTCAGTTGCAGGGCTTTCCCAAGCGGGATCTTATTTTCCACGCATAGGTGCTCATAGATGCAGATTGGTTCATTTGTTGGGAAGACCGAGAACCGCGGCATTTAGGCGCTGTTTCTTCGCCGCTTGTAGTACACCGTCACGAAAGTAGTTTGCGAGGAATCGAACAATAATGTTAGATTTAGTTTTATCTTTTATCTTTGTCGGTACCCGGTGGATGGCATTCTATGTCCTGACTTGCAATTTTTGTGCGAAGCTTCTCGCCGATGTTTACGATTATTTCATCGAGGACTTGGTTGGAAACAAAAAGACTTCTTTTATTTCGATGTTGCTTGCTTCTGCTGTACTGTTTTAGCTCTAACAGTTCTTTCCTTGTTTCTGAAAGGTGACTGTATAGGCCAGTACGGTCTTTGCGCGTTCGCAGTTGTTCTGCTTTAGCGTGGCTATCTCAGTTTGCATTTCTTTGACCACCGTCTTAAATCCTTCAAAGTTGGCATTTATAAAAGACATCGAAGTTTGCACGCCTGTCAATTCTATGCTGTATCGCTGCATTGCGCGACTTTACGCCAGCCAGTTCGCTTTTAATTTCTAAGCTGTTAGCGTCTACTTTGCTACAGAGGTCAGCGAGGAGTTTAGCAACTTCCTTTAATAGTGGATGGTTGTTTGTCTCCCATTTCAACGCAAAATAACGCTTGCACACACAGAAACGCAGGGCAGAATTGTCACTTGAGCGATCCAGGTGCGGCTTACAAAAGATGCGTACCGTGTGTAAATCCAACGTGCCAGTAACGTTTAGAAGGTATCAGAAGATAGTCGACCTGTGGCTGCCTGGGTCGCTCAAGAAGTGGGCTACAGCTGGCAGTACGGTTATTTGTAGGCGCTAGCAGGAAGTCAGCAGGGTCAGTCCAAGTGTCCGGAAATGGGGAGACCAGAGGGGAAGCCCATTTAGGTTTCTATATTAGGTTCCTCAGAGGGCCAACCTCCATTGTCAAAGTGGGCTGCAAATGACGAAGCTTTATGCTGTTCCATTCCGGTGTACTGGTCAGTTTGCAGGAAGGATACACAAACCTCACATGAAGTCTTTTTCACTGTCTGCCTGACTACTATTTTAAGCAATGAAGTAAATTAGCAAGTCACTGCTTTTTTCGTTACATAAGCACTGTAGATATGACGGTGTGCAAGAGCTGAGTGGTTCTTCCGCGTCAAAAAAGCTTTCCTTTGTCGATCAGCCCGTCCAAAATGTCTACCCCCGCTCCTTGTGCAGCTCTGATCCAACATTTGAAATGAGAGAACTGATCAGTTCTGGAGGGCAGTTGCCTGATTTGGGTGGCCTAGCTAGTTTCTGGAATGAGAGTGTATTGACTGTGATTGAACACTGGGCAACAGTAGTGTGATCGTTTGCACCAGATGATTGTCGAACGACGCCGAAAAGTTCTCAAGTCTGTCTTGGCTCAAATTCGTGGTCATTATATATTTAAAAGCGATTGCATTGATGTAGTCAAGCAGATGTAGCGTTCTTTCAATTGTCACGTGTAGCCTGTCTACTGTGCTAGAACTCAGAAAGGCACCCACATTTAGCTTTCGCGTTGCTTTCCCACTTTCTCAGGTACTCCAGGAACATTTTTAGAAACTGGTAGTTTGGCAAGCTAACGTACAAAGCTGCCTTTATAGATCGCGTAGACATTAGTCTAATAACTTTGTTTGTCCTCTTGACAGAACTTTCGGTTGGTTCTATTGAGCTCGAAAAAAATAAGCGTACAACATTTCGGTGGACATCCACCTGGTTAGGAATGACAGTGAATGAAAGGAAAACTCCAACCAAAAATAATACGGAGCCCGACGTTTCAAGGCCAGTTCGGCCCCTTTGTTCACAGGTGACTGTTTTTACCTTTGTCATCGTTTTGCAAATTGCTTCCGGTGTTGGCTTCTTTAAAACGGCCGTTGTTTCTGCACGTGTTTTATGGTTTGTAGCGCCTCGCGTGACGCACCGAAAACCGGACACGTGGGCGCTTGGAAGTGTCCCAACTGACCGGTTGACGTTATTTTAGGTGTACTGAGTCTGCCAAGACTAATAAAGGGCGTCTTCGCCAGTTTCTTTCTCGTGCCAAGAATGGAGCAGTTGCAAGTCGGGCTCCGTATTGTTTTTTGGTTAGAGTTTTCCTTTCATTCATTCTACTGAGTCACATGCCGCTTCTAGCTTCGCGCGGTAAAGAAAAGGCTCGAAGTACACCTAAGCACTTCTTATGAGTTGTGAATGCGAAAGCACTCACGCCGCTCTTCGCTCCTTCTTTAATTTGTGGCGTACAACGCGCTGACCTTGGGCGTGGAACGGCGGAGCCACTGCCTCGCGGACACGCAGCGCCATCGGGTGAGCGATCATTCAAACAGGCGTGTGCTTTGCGGCGAGAGGAGAGGAACAGAAAACAACGTAGTTCCCTTGCAGAACGTGACATATATTGCCATATATTGCATATATTGCCCTTGCAAAACGTGGCATTTATATTGCGCGTGCAATATATTGCCAGTGCGCCGGACAACCGATAAGAAACGAGCGAACGAGGTGGTCAGTTGTAATACAACAGTATGATAATACAGTCAGGATGACAACACACAAACCGATGCGCAGCGGCCAATGGGAGCCTCGTTGACACGCGCCAGCCAATGGGACCGAAGTGTAAACGGTGCCGTTGGCTAGCTTAGCGCGTGGTTTCATTAAGGTGTCGTTTGGCGCGGCTTCAAAGCTGATGACGTCGGCTCGCTTCATAAGAAAGGTAATGCTTTCGCATTAAAAAAGTCATTTGACGACTTCGTCACCAAATAACTGAAAAGCTGGCGCAACAATAATTTTTTTCGAAAGAGTAGGGGCTCACATAAGCACGAGCTATGGAAGGCATATCCCTACCGAAAAATCCAGTATAACATTTCGCTATCCGGATTATGGAACCGGAAATTTATCTGGATTCAATCTGGACTCTATCTGGATTTTATGTTTTCAGAAATTATTCCTTTGTCGGCAATCTGGATTTCGGGTGTTGAAGCCCTTTGCTATGAAGGCGTTCCTCACTTTTGGTAAGTGGGGAAAATCGGACAGGAAGTGCAGATGGTGCGCTTGTCTCAAAGGTGTGGGGTCTTTCTCCTTGTTCCTTTCGCTGTACCTACAAAAATAGGAACCAACATTAGCTGCACTCTACTGACCGGTAAAAGCAGGAAATTGTGCATTTGATACCTAGAATTACCTCCTATGCCATAGATCCTCTACATTGACTTGTTTCAGCTCGCTCCCAACGCAGGTGACAAAGTCTACAAAAAGATAGCTTTTTCACATACAATTGTTGATTCGACAATGATTTCGGTCAAGGTGTCAGCTTTAACATTTCCACGTGAAGAAAACACAGCAAGAACCTGTGTCCACTGACCTAAGGAAAGAAGTCAAAAGACAATAAATGAAAGTTTTGTTTCATGCTTGCAATGCAGCACAAATGCAATAGCAGATTTGAATCGCTTAACATGGAAAGGTTGGAAGAGAACAACCATCCCATGATCAGAAACCAATTGCCCCTTCTGTGATTCTGGAGTAAACTGCGCGAGGTCAACGAATCCCTCTAGGTCACCGAAGAATACAGAACAAATGTGCATATAAAGTACACAGCACAGAAAAACACTATAGCGGTGAAGAGCCAAAACTTAAGAACAGGTTCTTACCCGTGGACATATGACATCCAAGTACTCTGAAATCTTCATCTCATCAAACACAATGCCAAAGACACAAATGAACTCGTCCATACATGTCGTCTTCTCAGAAAGGGAATCAAATATCTTTGGTTAAAACCAATGCCGCCTTTGAAACCGAGAATCCGCTTTTGCAGGTACGTCCGTCCAGGTGGGTCAAGTATTTTCTGTCGTCTAATGTGTTCATAGAGTCTCGGACTCTTCATGCGCATTAATATGCATTCAAGAAGCCACTGATTCGTATACTGCATGCCCTTTGCAGACTTACGTCTGGCAGCTTCCGAAGTAAACTGTAACAGCAAGCTGCTGTTTCGAAAACAGAGCACTCACCCTTTGTTGAAAGTCTGTTTTGGACAGGTGCTCCCGTTTTCGCTTTTCACGCTCTGAACAGCATTCTGTGCTTTTGCCAATTTACATTGTCCGTGAAGCAGGGCTCTTCAAAGCTGCTTCCGAAGCTGCTTTTTTTTTTTTGCTTTGATGAATTTGTTTTTTTGGGGGCTACATTTTGGCTCAGTTTACGCAAGTACCTGCACGCTAAGCAGGGTGATTCAAAATAGAGAGCATTTTTCTGAAGAGTAGCTCCTATTGAAACAAACAAAAGCTTTTGTCATAGGCTTCAGACCAAAGTCGGGCAGAGCTTCATGCTTCTGATCTCGCGCAACAAGACTTTGGTGTCATTTTGTACTGCTTATATTTTGATTTCCTGTCCAAGAAGATAGACTGTTGCTTTTGGAGGTGAGCCCTGTGGCGCAGCGAAATCAAACACAATGCGACAGCTCACGTGCAAAAACCTAGAGCAGCTACGTCACTCAAATGGCAATGAGGAAATGTTATTTAATGTTGTCGCCGTTGAGGTTGATTTCAGTCCACGGAGATGCAGGCAGCAGATCACGGCACTCGCGAATGAGAGCAGTGTCGCGAGAAGTATCACTAAAAGGGCAGGTCGGCATCACGTTGCATTTCTACATCCACACAGTGCCTCTTCACAAGTGGCAGTGGCACCTGATCGCACAGGTCACGTTCCTTTCTTTCCTAGGCACTGGCTTCGAGAAGTACTTGGGCGCGTCCGGAAACACGCTCGGCACAGCATCCTTCGTCGGCTGCGGACACTACGTGGTAGCTCAATGATTGCCCTTGGACGACGTTCTTGAAGGTTCGTTCAATGAACTGGGGCTCAAAGTGTCTCTTACACATGACGCTGGCCTCGTCGAGGGTTCTGTCATCACGCTTAATTTTGCACGCTCACTCTTGCAGCCTCGCAGAGTCTTGTGGAGTTCTAATCAGCGAAACCTTTTGTTTGCACGAGCGGTATCCACTCCCGCAGCCAGGCACGAAGCAAGTGCTGTCGTGGGACTGTCGCTTTCTCCCCGGCATTACGCGTTAAAATCTATGGAGTGACCAAAAACGCAGCCATACTACCTGCAAAACTTCGCATGGAGTGCGGCCGGCGCGACCGGTTTGACAGCACGACAAGCACGCCGATTCTCCGCAGTGCCCTCTACGCTGTCATCATCAGCGCCACGCCTCACCCCATAGGAAGCGGAGCGCGAACGGCGAACTAGCCAGTATTCCAGGGACTCTATTTGTGCTGTTCGGCCAGCCCGTCTGCAAGCTGGGCAAGCAGGGAGCCCTCGCCAAGCGCTCGAGACTGGCCTGCTAGGAAGTCAGCAACACATGGCGGTCCAGAGAAGACCACCGTCGCGAATGCCGCCACTAGGCCTGACGCTCTTCACCATCTTCACCAGCCCATCATAATCTTCATCATCCACGCAATTCATTTGTACACTGTAATTTCATGACCGTTAGAACCGGAGCCGCAGGCCTTTAAGGTATGGGCAATTTGCCTTTCTGCGGCACCGCGGCTCTCCTGAGCTAAAATATATATGTCATAATATACTTATATAGAAATATATCATATTTTTTCGTCGTCTTTTAAATCGTCTTTAAGCTTCGCGACCAGCTGATTGAAAGCAGCAGTGTGCCTAGAGTTCAGTGTTTCTAACTGCTCGATCGAGATCACGTGGTTTATGGGCCGCTGTTGCCACACGAGCGTCGAGGAGGCGAAAGCGTCGATCGTTTGCAAGCGTCGCCAGACTTTGCTGAGCCTCACTGGCCGCCTTCTTTCTTTCTGCAGGCCAACTGACGCGTACTCATGTGCAATCGATGCTCGTCTCGAGGTGAAAAAGCCACATCATCAACAGCACGCTGTTGATGATGTGGCTTTTTCACTTTACAACAACGGGCAGCTGGACAAAGTTAGTGCCGCTACTCTGATAAGCGTTTAATAAAGAATACAAGTGTTTTGACCCGCAGACCTTGTGTGCGCGCTAGACGCCGGAAATAAAGGCAGCTTATCTGGGGCTTGGTCTGGGGATGCATGCGCCACCTGGGGTCGCTGCTGAAGAGGCCAGGAAAGCCCGGCCCGACTGTGCAGCAGAAGACAGGCGTGGCCTGAAGGAGGCGTTGGGACAAACTGGGAGTGGAACCAAGCGACCGGCATGCAACGGGCGCGGCCGAAGTTCTACGCTCAGCGCGAGCGCCTATCCAGAGACCTTGCCCGTGCCTAGATCTGGCAGATCTGGGGACAACGCCAGCGTAGGGAAAACCGCTCGTAGGGAATCCGTTAGCGTGGTGGTGATGATGATGATAATCATGTCTCATAACACCTGTAACTGTGTTGGAAGAAATTGGAAACGTTTTAAAAAGTAGAAGGAACGTACACAGAAAGGGACGTCTCAAACTCAGCAAACTAGTTTATTTCTCGACCATCCTATATCATAATAGCTTCACGTATGACTCGTCCACTGGCGCCACCCTGGCATCGCTGTTTTCAACCGTTCAGCGGTTCAGTTTGAAATTTGGATTTGCCCCGTAGCTTTTGCGTACGAGCTGTGCTCAACCGCCGTCCTTATTTTTTCTTGTGCTCGCATAACCGCGTCGCGTGGCTTAATTCAGGTGCAGTGCGCTACCGTGAGGGTGATAACCTAAATTTTAAGAAGTTAGGGTCTGTTCGTATTCGTCTTTCCACGCTATGGCCGAACCCGCGGAACCTGGAGGAAGCTGTGGTGTTTCTTCTCAGACCGACCCAGATAAGTACAAGTGCACGATTTGTGACAGGTGTTTCAAGAAAATCTACAACTTAACGAGGCAAGGGGGTCCGCGGGGAATCTGACGCGAGCTGGGTCACACTTCCCCTTGACCGCTGCAGCCTTGCATGCGATCTGTGTCCAACGGCTTCTTTTGCGTTCCATGGGGACTTGCTGCGCCACTTTGAAGCGAAACATGGGTTCGTCGCGAGGCGTGAGAAGTAAAGTCCAATTTGTTGAAAGGTAAGTGCGCTCGCTTACCTTTCTACCTTTTCTACAAAAGAAAAGTCAATAACAATGTCTGCCACTGTACACGGTGTGGTCCAATAGCCGAAAAGATATAAATCAAGCTCTCGTTTAAAGACTAAAAAATCTGAAAAGAGCGACAATTCATTACTACAAATTTGCATCCGCACCAATGGTGACTATTGCGATTGCACAGAGGGATAAAATACACTCGTTCCTCTAATAGCACGAGCTGGCACATGAAATCCGAGCAATATGTTGTCGTATCGGAAATTAATCAAAAGTGTATTGTTGGGCCAGTTTGATCATCTCGAAAACATTGCAAAAGAAGAGGATAAGAACAGAAACGCGACAAGCGTTACTATCTAGTATCGACTGACTGTTTAATGCGTGTTTAGAGAAGTACAAAAAGAAAGTCGGTTTGTTAATTTTTTTCTTTCCTTTCTCTTCTAGGGGTTCGTTCATCTTTCTAGAGCATCAAAATGCAACATTGCCTTTCTTTGAATCTCAAAATGCCACACCCTTTCGATAGTAGCACCTGTCCTGTCCCTCTCTCGTCTTTTGTACAAATTGTTTTCGAGATGCTTAAAACTTGCCGTGCGGTACGAGTTTATTCTTTCGTTCCCCTCTGAAAAGTGCTTTCAAAGTGGTAGTTCATGTTGTCGAATTCAGAGCTCTTTTGTTCTGCAGGTGCATGGTCCTCAAAAAGCTTGCGCACCAACTGCGCTGACCAAAGCTGTGCGCGCTCAGCGTGCTCCTGGAGAGGTGGCAATCAGTTCATTGCATGACGTTTCATCGACACACAATGTTTCATCGACAGCTCAGATTAGCTTTTTTTCTGTAATAAGCTGCATGAGACTGTCGCCGCGACAGTCTCATGCATTGTCGGTAAGGTTGGTTAACATTTTTGTAATGAGCCGCCGCGAAGCGGCGTGAACGCAGGCAGGCAGGCGGGTGGGTGGGTGGGTTAATGCATATCTTAGTGATACACGCAAGATGAAATGCCCCTACAGCGTGCAATTCGCATAACGAGCATCAATGAAACGATCGTGTCGACGAAATGCATGTCCATAAAAAGTTGTCCACGAAACGTAATTTTACGAAGCGAGTTTCGACGAAATGAAAGGGACCCCTTATGGAGTGGCATGCGCTGTGTAGCCGAAAACCCATATTTGACGTTATAAACGGTGAATGGGAAACATGGATATCTTGCGTTTGCCAATAAGTTTGCACCAAATAATTGTCATATTTGGATTCATGGGGTAAAACCAGGCAATAATTCACCTCCAACTATATTTTTAGGAACCACTTCCAACTTCCTTTAAGGCATGTTACTTTACAAACACGACTTTCACATCAGGACATCAACAGGATCGCCTCCTAAAGCACACCTCTGCATGGGAATAGCCATACTTCCAGCATATATACCTTATAACATCCTAAAGGAGGATTTTACCAGATGCAAATGATTCAGCACTAAATTGTTTGTGCGGTAACATACTTCCTCGTTACGTTATGGTATGGTAGGTCGAGAAAGAGTTGATTGAATGTCTGAGCCCTTTCTAAAACAAAATCGAATGTCAATTTTTATTCCTCGAGCTAGCGCTTGTTCTCGTGCACTGACGCTAAAGCTTGTGGATAGTACACAAGCTTAAGCACAAACCTGGCACACCTGATTGTAGCGGCTTTGGCCATTGCCACAGGTATGTATGTGGGAGTACGGCTACCTGGGGAGTGGAGCAGAGGGGTCATACTGTTACCCTAATATCTCGAGAGATAGCCCACCTAAAATCGATAAAAAATTGGCTGAAAATAAGGAGTGGGCTCACTTGCAGTGTGAAGCAATGATGGCTCTACTTGCCAGTCGGCAATGGTTCATTATATCCCGCCATAACTAACTGAAAGAAAAGAGCAAATGAAGCCAAAAACTGGGGTGGCTTACCTTTCGGGGCTGGGGCATCTCTCAGAATTTTACGGTGAGCATATATCTCACGTCTACAGTTCACATGGTACCAACACACTGGGGTTTTTCAGCTGCTCTTGTGACTGCCACTATAATGGGACTTGACTCTTTTCTAGGGGTGTATGAATACTTTAATATCTGAATACAAATCGAATAGTAAGCTCTCGGATAATTCGATTCACGAATAAAATTCTTAATGTTTGGTTAACCGAAGATTTAATATGTTCTGTGAAAGATGCGCGGTCAACACAGAGCCAAAGAAACTTGTGCTCCCTCTCCGTTGTAGTGCGCACTTGCATTGAACTTATGAATATGCAAAACATATTTTGGTTTGTGGTTTTTTTGTCTTCCCGTCACTCACATAGCAGGTGCACTTGCAAACACCACACATGTGGGGTGCAGTGAACCTGTTCTTGCAGACTGCAGTGTTTTGGAGTGCACCTACTATGTGGGCATTGAAAGCACGAAAAAACCATGGACCGCATGCTACAGCTAAAAGACTGATCGGGATGTGCATTTAGTGAAACGAGCATGAAGATGTTTTGAAGCAGGGGAGTATATGATATGACTGACGTACCACTCTTAATTCAGGCCATTTCATTTTAAGCTTTCTTTCTTCTCTGCCTGCCAGAATTCAGTGACTGGAGGGAGGCTGAGGTAGGCAGAGAGCACATTCACTTCATTCTCCACAACGGACCCAAAGGACGAGATAAGGGTGTCCTGAAAAGGTATTACTACTGCCACCGCTCTGGACAATTTCAG
>JAZHYW010054658.1:0-34827 GCA_037355805.1 Ixodes ricinus
GCTCAAAGATGTAATGGGGCGGAGGCAGAGGCTGAAGGTGTCCAGCCGGCAGTTGGGTAGACTTTTTGCGCCTTCAGCATTTTTCGCAGGATATGGTATATTTCAAGACATCACTATACATGCCTTGCCAGTAAACAGGTTTTGAGCAGGCAGGTATGTTTTGAAAACGCCCATGTGGCCAGCGGTGTGGTCGGCATGCAAGGCCAAGAGAGTATGCTTTCGAAGTTGTTTTACAACTCAGCTTTTAGGCGTCCGCTTCCGGATTGAGTGGCGTCGCCGTCGCTGTCGCCGTCCGCGTATCCGCGCGTTGCATTATGGGATGTTTCCCATAATGACGTCCCACGTGACATCCCGTGTGACGTCACGACGGTCATGGGGGACGTAACGAGGGTTACGAGTGACGTCACGAGGGGAGGAGGAGGATAGGAGGAGTAGGAGGAAGGGACGAGGAGGGGAGGAGGAGGAGGGGTGGAGGAGGAGGGGAGATGCCAGCTACCCGTTGTGCAAAAAGTGCTATCACCATTTATAAATCACATCGAGGCACGTATGAAAACCTGGTGTACTCGTTAGCCAAGTGGCCATCTGCATGGGTACGGGTCTGTGCTGTACCCATCGATCTCTGTGGCACGTCAGACGAAGTTGGTAAGTTGTGTTCCGCCAAGGTCGACAACTGCTTGCTCGTGGTAGCTTTGTATCTCTCGCCTACAGCACTCATCAAATATTTCGTGCCATACAAAGAACTTCATATTAGTCATGCAGGAAAACATGCCCTTGGCCCCGAGGGACCTGCACTTGCTGTTCTGCTGTGCCATCTCGGCGGAGCACGCTCAAGGCTAATGCTGAGGGAATCAAAACGCCGAGCAGTCTTCGACAGAGCCGAGAGCAAGTAGGATGACATCGTTAACAGCGTTAACTCTAACGCTGTCGCATTCTCCCGCCTTGCTCCTGCTGTCCTGTTTCCTGGCACCCTCAGAACTCAGACAGAGTGGAGGTTCCAGATGTGGGAACTATATTTGCTTTCTCCGGACAAGCTGTGACCGAGAACACCAGAATATATATATTATATATAATTCGGCATTACAGGAAATTGTAAACGTGTTTAATTTTTTAGAGCCCAGCTCTTAGGCGCCCGTTTTCGGGATGAGCGGCGTTGCCGTCGTCCTCACTGTCGGCGTCGGCGTCGGCGTTGGCGTAACCGCGCGTTGCATTATTTTACGTTTCCCTGCTAAAGTTAGCGGGGAAATTTCCCCTTAAATTTAGTGGGAAAGTTCTTTTGCTAAATTTAGCGGAAACATTTCCCCGCTAAGCTTAGCGGAAATATTTTCCCTAAGTTTAGCAGGAAATTTTGCGAAAGTTTTCCGGTAAATGGAAGGAGAGCAGGAGAGGAGTGGGGGCACGGAGAGGGAGGAGGGGCATATTCTCCCCTTTGTGCCGTCGCCCCTCCTCCTGAAGAGCTGAGCTCTAATTTGGCATTACAGAGAATTGTAAACATCTTTCATTTTGTTAGACAACGAACAAGAGGTAATCTTTGTGAAGCTGATAATTCCGTTCTGTTTTGTTAGAGATCAATCAAAATTCATCGGTACTTGCATAAAATGATCAATTACGAGCGTAAAAAATATCTACTATTTACTCGCGAATTTAGGTGGCACACAGGCAGTGAGGTGGCGACAAAACAATATTTACCCCTCCAAGACAGTGGCGCCCCTAACGGCCGTTTTTGGCCCTGTACAAAACCACGACCGACGTTTTGTAACCAGTTGCGTATTGAATGACTCTGATATAAGGCACTATCTAGAACATCATAATGACCAACAAGGCACCTCTGTGACTACGCTCTCACGGACGCACATCTGAAAAGATTGATTATAGGTTTTATCGAGGCCACTCAGAACGAAGTGCAAAATGTTTTGTTTGTATTATTTAATGAACCGATAGAATGCACACCCGTTAATAAAATATTATTGAATGTTTTTTTTATATGTATCAAAATCTCCCCGCATGTGGAGTGCCTGATCTAGTTATTTCTTCTGGAGGCGGCAAGCGATGATTTCGGGGACGAAAATATTATTTTGTGGAAGACGACAAGTTCTAGATGAACGATTTTCTCTCAGCTGTAAACGGCATGTGGGCGAAGCCAGTCTCGCCGTGACTGCTTCAAAGCTGACGTTATGATTGACTCCGAGTGTCATCAACTCATCACCATACCATTTACATATGCTATTGCTCCTCCTTGGTAGATGGAAAAGTCTGGTTTCAGTTACGTGTTTCACTATAGCAAAAGAAAATAAGACAGGTTGTTAATCAATATTTCTTTTTCTATAGCGCTCCTTATTCATGGCGTCATTGACCTAAGTGAATGCTGAGACAAAAATTTATCAATTTTATTGTCTTTTTAGAATTGTCTTGTTCTCGTTTTCGTAATCGAATAAGAAGTTTAGTTTAGTATCATTTTTCAGAATAAAGTTTATACAGCGAAAGTTATATTTTGCATAGAAACGCCCACGCTTGTTCTAAAATTAGAAAAGACACCTAGTAAGGTGGTTTCTGTTTGTAAGGGTCTGAAGTGTTTTTCTGTTTTTTTTATGAAAATAAAATGAAAGTGTATATTTTATAATTGACTGGTTACAATAGTTTATGGTTTCTCTTTTAAAATATTATATGAAAATCAATTAAACAATACGCGAATGCTCTTTGCAAGAGAAACCCAGGCTTGTGTTAATTAAAAAAAACAGCTAAAAATGTTAGTTATTTTGTAATCAAAATTCATTTTACCACTCCCTGTCCTCATTATGGTAATCTCAATTAGTGGTGAACACGCGAGAATTTTTTTCAATAGGCGCAAATCGCAGATGATATTACGTTTTCATCGTGGTTTAATTATCGAAACGACGAAAGCATAGAATAAAAAATACAAAGGAAAAAAAGAGAAGAGCACTCAGTCTTGCCGCCATCATCATGTCGAAGCCAAGTCACTGTGCGCAGAGCGAGAACTCACTAGCTGAGGCACAACCGCACTTCCGCGCCCGACCCGAAACTCACTTTTGCTAATGTCTTGAAAGCTCGGAGTAAGGAAAACACGTGTAGACGGCGGCTTTCTTGCTCGTGCTAGTGTGTTTGTGGGGGGGGGGGGGGCGTGTCGACGGGAGTGTAACAAAAGTGGTAGGCATTCTTGAATAAGCTGGAAGAGCCAGTCTAGAAGGCCGGAAGGGCGTTGAACAACGCTCTTCTGTTCCAACGTTATCGTGCCTAATGTGAACACAATTCTTAGCAAACAATTTAATATAATAGAACAAAGTCAGCGACTAAAAGAAATACTTCCATCACCTCCCCGTGTCACTTACCGACGTTCTAGAAACCTAAAGGACATGCTCGTTAATTTCCGCACCACACGCGCCTCCTCCTTGATGCAAACCTTGCGGGAAGCGTGGGTGCAAGGTGCGCACCCGCATCGTCACGACCGATACCGCCAGAAGCAGGAAATCAAATTTCCCCATGAGGAGTGACGGGAACGCTACTTGCTCCACTCCTAACGTTGTTTACCTCCTTGAGTGCCAGGCTTGTCGGATGCAGTATGTGGGACAAACCATCAAAACATTATTACGTGAAAAAAATTAACAGCTTAGTTATGCCGAACTTTAGTAATTTTCCTGATTAGGCCCCTGGTTTTGGACCAAAACGACACAAGCCTTTTTTTGGTGCGATGCGTAGTTTTCGCAATATCGAATTGGTCCACCTTTCGTGAATGCCTTTAAATTTAAAGTCCGAGTAGTCTGTGAAGTTGGATGTCACATTTGGAATTTAACATTGTTAGTTGTAGTCGCCTAATTTAATATTCCCAAGCCAATATCAGAAGCCCAAATGCCTCAGTACTTGAAACGAAGCTCAAATATTCTGCTAGTTATTTGTCATATTAACAGATTGATGCAGTAAGAATGCGAAATTGTAAGCTCGGTCAGATGGGTGATTCACAGCTGCTGTTTCAAACGCTGTAGAAAAAAAAGGGGCGAGTTTGGAGTTTTTTTGCCTGCTGTCGGTCCGATGTTTTGGGATTTGAACATAATGTTGACCATATAACATTAATACGCTTCAGTTATGAAAAGTTTAAAAAGTCAGTTATAGACTACTGGCAAATAGAGACTGCGTTTTGCTGCGAATGTTTGAGACATACTTGTGGGGTTATGAGCCGATTACAAGCAGTAGAATGAGGAAGTACATCAAGCAATTAAAGTAAATAGTAGAAGACAACACTGTACACTAGAGTCGCTGAAGAACAGAAAAAAAAGTGAAAGCCGTTTACAACTCCCTGTAACGCCGAATTAGAGCGCAGCTCTTGAGGAGGAGCAGGGAAGGGTACTGAGGGGGGAAGGTCATTCGGGGGGGGGGGCGGTCACGTGAGCTCGTGGGGGGTTACGTGACGTCGGGAGGGGGTCACGTGACCTCGGGGGGGGGGGTTCACGTGACCTCGGGGAGGGAAGTCACGTGACCCCCCCCTCCCCGAGGTCCTCCCGAGGTCCTCCCGAAGTCCTCCCGAAGGAACCCGAGGTCCTCCGAAGGAACGAAGGAACCCGAGGTCCTCCCGAAGGAACCCGAGGTCCTCCCGAAGAAACCCGAGGTCCTCTTGAGGTCCTCCCGAAGGAACCCGAGGTTCTTCGGGAGGACCTCGGGTTTCTTCGTGAAAATTTACCCATAAAGCACCTCGCAATTACGCCGACGCCGACGCCGACGCCGCTCAAGCCGGAAACGGGCGCCTAAGAGCTGCGCTCTAAAAATTGTTCAACAAAAGTGCGAAAAATATAACCCCTACGCTAAAAAAGCTTCCGAATGCACAAACAAGTTAAACAAGAAATATATTTTTCAGCATCCATATCCTCCTACCATTCAGTCACTGCCTTGAATAGTGCTCCAATGTCTCACAACAAGTTATAATCTTGAATCAACTTAGCTAATTTGTTTCTTTAATGCATTTCAAAAACTCATCCTGATAGCAATTCACGGTAAAATGCTTGGCGATTCGAGGTTATTTTATTTTTTAATACACCGAAAGGTTGCATAATATAGTGACTGGCAGGATGAGAAAAAAAAAAAGAGGTCTTTAAGTTCTCCCGCCTCAGTAGGCCTCCTGTACTGAAGTTTTTAACTAACTGTGCCGTCCTTTCTTTGGGTAGTTAGAATCACCGGATTGGTCTTAACATTATAATTGTAAGGCCCCCATTTTGGATAGTGCAACTTCACCTGGTTAGGCACCGGAGGGACTTCGCATAGACATGTAGCTTTCAAGTTTTGAGCAGCGCCCATGGCGAGCAAATACGAATATTTTTAGGTCACGTTTCCGCTGTGTGTCGCATTTCATGCCTCAGATGCTCTGTTTTAGTGCCCGTTTACAGACGCTGAGGGACGCTGACAGGCGCTAGTGTGCGCCATGGAATCGTGCATCTCTGGTGCATGATGGGACGCTAGGACGCCACTTCGAGTCAGCATTCTATTATGGTGCCTCGAACACGTCTCCGACTGGTGTGTTTACCGTGGCCAAAAAAGTGGTCCCTCGATTTCCGCCTGATGACATCATGGAAGTGTCATGCTGTCGCCAGTCGTGGTCCTGGCTGCGTCCCAACAGATGTGGTGTATGCGGCGGACATCTGTTCTCCTGCAGGTCGCTCTCCAGTGTGGCAGTCCACGGAAGCTTCTCAGCAAGAAGTTGGGACGCCGTGATTACAGCGACATTAGCGTTCGGTTGTGCTACTCGCAGCTTCTTGTAAGCCTTTCGATGAACAACCGCCAGGATCGCAACATGCAACAGCATGACACTTCGGCTTCTGCGACGTCATTTGTTGCCACTTCAAGACCACTTTTAATGTATGGGCAGCATAGGATGGTCAACACACCAGTTGGAGACGCGCAGCAGGCACCAATATGGACCTTTTGCGAGAAGCGTTCTGCGCACGCGCGAGCGCCCGTTTCCAAGCGGTGGGAGTCGGCACGAAAAATCAAGCGAATTTGGAAGGAGGCCGTGGATCAGCAAGTAGAACACGTAATTGCATCATATATATAATTGTGTTGCACAAAAAAATAAAGTGGACGGAAAGAAAAACGCGACGTTTAGGTGGATGCCACCGATGCCCCTCTTTAAAGTCGCGTTGGGGCGAAGAAACTGATAGAGTAGCTCCCATTATGGATTGATAGCGCAGGTAGGTCACTTTCTCGATTTTTAGTTCGTGCAGCCACCGCTTGGTGCCGTCGGTATATGAAAAAGTCCATTAAATGGTCGCGTATCGCGAGCGCTAGCGGTGGCGCCTCTTTTGTGGTCACGTCTCGTGGACGGCGAGAGAAACAGGCCTATAACGACCTCATCTTTGAATTCTTTTTCATCTTTGTAATGTTGTAATGGTGACGAGCGGAAAACACATTTCCAAGTCCGAAAGTAGCAAGATTCGATGCCGTAAAACTATCGAAATGGTGAGATTCATTCCCGCACCCCTAAAGTACGCGTCTCCTACTTGTGGGTGGAAATGTCAAAACACCTAACGTAAAAACTTCTTTTTATATATCTTTTTTCTTTGCTTTGGAAAGCGTGAAACGGCGTCTCCTGGCTCGAGTTCCTAAGGCTCTTTTATACTCCGACGTCGAGTGTAGCAACGTGACGTAGCGCAGCGTACACGAATAGAGATTGGTCGCAGATCTCGAGTTCCCTTCCGCCCAGCGGCGTAGACTTTCCATTTTTCCGGAGGGGGCAGGCTGAGAAGTTCTCCCGGGGGGGGGGGGGGGGGGTGCTGCTGCGTGTTACTTTTTTGCCAGAACTGGAGATTGAGGCTAACGAAAGCACGCTGGGATTCCATTTCCCATGTATTTTGTCAATAAAGGCAACGTGGGCGTTATATTGTTTACATGCCACTACTAGAAGCTCGTTACATGGCACGTAAACAGCGTCTCGGTAAGGGCCCGGGCCCGGGGGCTCTGCCCCCCCCCCTGGATCTCCTCAGGGGGCACGAGCCCCGATGCCCCCCCGAAGTCTACGCCTATGCTCCCGCCGGCCAATGAAATGCGCGCGTTCTGCGCTACGCTGTGTTCACTGCGCTCAACGTCGGATTATAACAGAGCCGTTAGTGTGTCAGATTTCACCTGCGTTAAAGCGGCGTTATGATTTTCGCTTTTTTTTCGTACTTTTCCCGCAATGCGCTGAGAAGCTGAGGGAGGGAAGGAGACGGGAGAGCGCGGTGACGTCAGAACGCCGAGCTCTGGTTGGAATGATTCATGGGTAGACCTAAAGCTACAGCAGCCCTTGTCTCCACTGCACTCGTCGAACGTATTCAAATGCGAGACCCAAAACGCCGGACGCCGGCATTCTGCATTCTAACGCGTTCGACGAATGCACGGGAGGCGAAATCTGCCCTTGTCTCCACTGTACTCGACGAACGCGTTCGAATGCCAAAGCCAAACGCTGGGCGCCGGAGTTCCGCGTTAGACGAGCACAGTGAAGACAAACACAACCAGCTTTAGGTCTATTGTTCATTGGCGCAGAGCGTGCAGCATCAGAGCCGGGCACTGCCACACGGGAGACAGTTTGGGACACGCAAGTTTGCACTAACCATTACCGATGAACAATACGTTTGTCGCAGCGTCCCGTGGGAAACGCAGGAGGCCCGTGGAGCGAGCTTCCTACCTTCAATAAACCTTCGGCGTCTCGTTAATTGTGAGCGTGCACTCGCGTAGCCAAAGCACGTCGGAAGACAAGGAGCGTGAGCTGGATGCTGCACATTCGAAGGGGACGCAATGCCGTTTTTATCCTGCCAGTGTCTATAGTCGTGAAAACCTTGCATTTTTCTCTAGACTCCTTAGGCTTCCTAAACAGGCATCGCCATGCTTCAGTAATTTGCGTTTAAAGCTATGCCATTGCAAGCGGCAAACAGACGCGAGTTGAATTTTGCATCGTATTCCTAAAGCAAACCCGACACGGCACGGGCACAAATACTGTTACAGGGTCATTCACTCATTAAGGGGGCCGCTCGTGAATGTCTCTTCTAGGGGACTATTATTCCATATGCATTTGCAAGAATGTTCATCTATTTCTAGATAAAAGGCGTGCAGTCTAGCACCAGTAAAAAGGAGATTATGAGCGTGTAATTCCATCGTTAATTGTGCCGTATCACATACACATTCTGACAAGCTGCACTGTCAAACTGTTCCAGATCTTCCAGAAAATAAAAAAAACCTATTTGCTAATGTGTATTTTTTTAACTGCCGAGAACAGCGATTGACGGTAGGAGTTACTCAACTAATGTCAAAAATCTGGCAGAACCTGTCGTATTTTGTGGTAATTTATTTCGCAATAAAAAATATAGTTTGTCAACAATATAAGGTGGCACTGCTGTCCGAACAAGGATGCCGAATTTTAAAATTGATTTTTACATAGGCGCCATTAAAAGGGAATCGGTTTCGCAATGTTACCTTGAAGCTATTTTTCATTTTCGGGCCTTAAGCTTTCGAAGCTCGGTTGAATGAGGAACCGTGTTTGTTCGAAAACTGCCCATACATAGAAACGCTTTCGAAACCGACAAGACCCCCCCCCCCCTCCCGCCCCTTTCTTTCTTACATCAATTAAAAAAAGAGTTCTGGGTTTCGCAAATCTAATTTTTATTATTAAAAATAATAATAACGCTACTTTTCTTAAGTTTGGTGGTTCACAAACCCCGGAGCCTTAGGAGTATGCACATCAACTTTCTGGTACGTGTGTCAGCTGTTCCGGGTGCTCACAACATACATAGGGAAGCACCAGCGTGCAGAAAACTGCTCCCGGACAAGACACCGCAGACCCCAGTGTCATAAGTTCCTTTTTGTAAGGTTAGGAATCTCCAACAAAACGCACCGTTATTTTGACTTGGTTAAGGATATTGCATAGTGAAATTTCCGAATCACTGGGCAAGAAGGCCTGCTTCCCTAGCCTTTCAATGTTTGGGGTGTGCGTTTCTATACCCCAACTCAACTCTTAAGTCACGCCGCGGTTGTGGCTCTTCGGGCTCACTTCCGGTCCAGGGTTTGGGCGGAGTTGAATTCATGGATAATTCACGGATACTGGAGGTCGTCAGATTTGCTCGTTTTGTTCCAGCATGAACGCAGGAAAACCGTCAAGTTTTCTGCACCCCCCACGGACTACGTTCAATGCGTCTTCACGTTGAAATGACCGTGTGACCGTTCAAGTTGTTGTCTGCCCATGACCGTGGCCAGTAGCTAAAGCGTTGAGATAAAGTAAGCGCAAGCCTCAAACGATGTCTTTTTTTAAGTTTGAAAGTTGTTTGGTGTAAGTAGGCTTGGTGTAAAGAGTGACACATGTAGATGGTGATCATTGTTATCAGTGGCCATCACCGACTTGTTACTGCCTAATTCCCTTGGTTTGATCCTGCACGCGATTTTTAGTATTAAATTAGAGCTTCGTATCTACGGTCCACGCTCCTTTGTCAACCCGAGTGACGTCGCGACTGAAAATAGCGACCAGAATCTCATCATGTGAATCAGGCTTTAGCATACATTCTGTCACGCTCACGCGGAATGAATCGCCGCACGTCACATTATTTACGCGATGTTGTGTGGTGTACCGAGCCTCATTAATATCGTCCAGGTCACTAAAGTATTAGGGCTTCGCTAGGAACACGAAACATACACGATTCGAACGCGAAAAAGGGTACGGGGGCTCACACCGACGCCACAACATCCCATTCCAATGGTTTGTGTATGCAGGACGGAGCTCTTCTGCCTACATCCCATCGCGCATGCCGGTGTCGTGCCGCTAAGGGGCGCTCCGGTTTGATTGTAATCATGACTTGGTGTAATGGGAAGGAAATCCAACCGTCGTGCCCCCAGTGGCTAAAGTGATAACTACACCGATGGGGACAAACAAGAACATAGACTGTGCTTTTGAAGCAGCGCTCGATCCACGTAGCCGGACGTTGTGTCAGCGTTCTGCTGGGCCTTGCGTTCAATTAGTGAAGCCGAACGCGGAAATACGTTTCCCATCTCTTAGAGCTATAGCGTTCTCGATCGCGTCCACAAGCCTGATTGTATTGCGGTCCTCCCGCAAACGCCAGCGACAGCCGGTAGAGAAGCGGATCAACGTGTACAATAAGCAGGGAGGAACCTGATCCAACCCGATCACGTCACGCCACTTAGCGGCCCGTGGGATCTCCGCTTCAAGGAGCAGGAGCAATGGTATCGATCGAAGTTGGCAAAGAACGTGAACGTAATTAGACACGGTTGATGGCTCTCGCGTGCCTATTTTGGCAAGCGAGCGCAACGGTTGCAGAGTGCCGGGAATTCTATGCGGGAGTAAGTGTTCCAAAAATACGTCTTTGGTGCCTCGTGACCAACGAGGTAGAGGGGCTTAAAACGATAAACCGGTATTCCGTTCACCAGGAAAAAGTGACCCCGCCCCCTTGGCTGCCACCATGCAGTACACTTTTGACCCCTAGACACGTGACCGTACCGAATACGGAGGCTTTTAAGCATAACTCAGCCGAGATTTGTATTGCGATCGCTGTAAAAACATGAGAAACTCTTTTTTAAATACTATTAACCCCAGAGATCAGTGTCTAGCCCCATTAAAAAACCCAAAATACAGCCCCGCGAGTGACGGCATCTAGCGGAGGCATTGCGAACCTGCGAGAGTTTTTGTCGTAAAAGCACATTTTCGACTTAAAACAGACGAAACATAACTTATCTCGTCGATATTGTTATAAAGATCAATAAGCAAGTATTTGTGCGCGGTGTTTCGTTAAAATCTAGACGTGAAACTATATGATCGCGTGTCTAGTGGTCAAAAATGTGCAACATGGTAGCGGCTAATTGGGGGTCACTTTCAGCTGCCAGTTTATCGCCCTGAGGCCCTCTACCCGGTTGGTCGTAACCCAAGGAAAGATACGCCGATCAAAGGGAAGCAAAGATAACGCGCAAGGAACGCGCGATGACGATGCAGTCAAGCGCGCACCTTCATTGGTTGAGGTTGGGAGAAGAAAACGAAAGCTCGTGAGCGCTTTCGGGGGTAAACATACGCACGACGTGCGCAAGGAGCAGATGAACTTGCACACCGTATAGTCACTGATCGCTAAAAAATGCAGGGCATGGCGAGGACGGGGCGTCTAGTTATCGCTCGGCAGCCAATGAAATTGCGCCATTATCAGATAAGAACACCAAAGAACGAACCAGGACGCAAGAAACGTGAACCTGATGAACCAAGTCCTGTGGGTTTTCTCCCGATATCTTCGATCATCACTGTAATTCTATTCGAAGAGTTGCGTGAAGACGCTGGAAATTATGGTGAAATATTTTTCCGAGACCAATTTAATCACAGTGTCTTTTTTATAAATTAAAATATATGGTGTTACTTAACCCAATGGCCGCGGCACGTAGTTTTGGGTTTGTCCCTACGGAGCCAATCGGTAGTGCAATGCAAGCCGCCGCCCGATTAAAAAGGGCTCAGTGGTATGCATTCATCCGACCCCACCGAAATAAGGTGTGCGCAGGCCGCTGGGGTGACGTCTTCATAGTGAAATTATCCATTTTCTTTGTCCATTAGCTAACCCTTAATATTACCTTGTCTGCAGTTGTGAACGCTGGCCGAGGGGAGCAAGCTTGGCATTTACATGGGAGGTCAATGACCTAAAACGCCAAACCCTCCCCCTTTTCCATTAAAAACAAAATGTCGTTTTTGGAACGCGGCTTTTAGTATTTTGTTGTACTTTATGCCGGCTACTTCATGGCCCTTCTTGTTTGCGTATACATGCCTTGACTTGATCTCATACTGTCGCTCGTGAATTTCTGTAATAAAACGTATAGATGACCCGCGTGAACTACCACGATAGAAGCAATACCTTTGGTGTTGACAAACGACGTTCGCAAAGAGCTGCATTTGGAACCAGTACTGCCTCCCGATTGGCTGGTGTCTCGCGTCACAGGTCGGCCGATTCCAATACACTTAAAAAAATTGTGCGTTAATTTTTTCGCACAACACTCTGGCTAGCCAATCTCCTCAACTTACGGAGGCAGCTCAGCAAATGACAATGCAAAAACATGTGTTCAGATAAGAAAAAAAAACTCAGTCTAATTTGTGACATTAAGCAAATCATGCGTGACGTTTTGCATTGCTTAATATCACAACTCAGACTGTATTTCTTGATCTAAACATATGTTTCGGCATCATCATCCGCTGAGCTGCCCCGTAAGTTGTGGTGATTGACTTTCCGATTGTTGCGCGGAAAAATAGACGCACTTTTTTTTTTTTATTTTATAGAGTGTAGTGCCGGAAGCAAGGCTACCCGGATCGATCACGCCTAAATCTAGAGCGAGCCCTCATTTTATTGCCCGCAGAACAAACGCCACCTGCGAGTGTTGGTCACATGTTGGTCCCATATGCTCCCAACAGTCCAGCCTCTCCCCAAAATACAGCTTCCGTGTATTTCTGTTGTAGTCACGTCGCGTAATTTTTATTACATAGTTCCTGTAAGTATTTGCTACTCATCAAGTCACCGCATGCTTAAAAGTCTATTTTGTTTTAGATATCAACTCTTACTGTTAAAAGTGTGCCATACATGAGAGGACGCGGAGGACAAAAATATTCGTACTCCGTAAAAGCTATTGGGTTTGAAAGTCAAAATTGAATAGGAAATATACGCAGATTATGAAACTGTGTGCGAAGCACTGGATTCACAAGCAAATTAAAAGCGAGCACACAAACAGCTATAGTAATATTTTTCTACGTTTCACAGTTGTTTTGCAATAAATCTACAATTAAGCGTTCTAGCCCTATTTGGCAACTATCTGGCAGAAACCAACATGCTCCTTACGATTAATCTATGATAACACTTTATTAATATTGAAGAGTGGAGCATTTCAGGTTGCATTTTATGTAACAACTAATCTCTAGGGTTGAAGTAACGCTAGATTAAAAACGATGAAGGTACTTGCTTTGAACCCATTTTTGAAGAAGTGGAAACACAAAGTATGGCCTCAGGAAGACTGATTGCGTTCTTGAAAACGGGTACTGGTGCATATGACTTATTTAACATCTGGGCACTATACTGGTATTGGATGCCTCGAGTTGAATTGTTGCCTTATATTATTCTTACAACCGTGCACACGAATAGAGCTAGCCCAGTGGAAACATTGCGCGGAGGCCAACATCTAGTTCAACAATTCTCCACTAAGTGTTGAACGCCACGCTGATATTCATTTCGGCACATGGGTTTAGAGATAAAAAAAGACTCCCCTGGGATACATGAAAGTAATATTGGTAACGGGGTACGTTCTGCTTTCTTGTTTCTAATTCACTCGTCATGCAAATTTTATCATTGTTTTGGTTTGAAAAGTCCGGTTTCTTTCACGGCGTTGTGCACTGTCAACCGATCTGCAATCTTCAAGCGGGTGGATGCAAGTAATGTCTCACTTTCCTTTTTGTTTAGGCAGAAAGAGGCATAATACATGAAACGCACAGAAAACACCACTAAAAGGTTATACAGTTAGCCTCTTGAATTATTCCACACATGATATGTTCCACTATTGTTTATGTTAGCGCCGGAAAAGTTGGTCTTTTATTTTGGTCTACTACCATTTTAATCGCGAAATGTTTTCGCAATGTTGGCACCCACATAAAATGTTTAGAAGCACCGCTTCCTACGACTAGCTTTTTCGCTGCTCCTTATGAATCCACATCGACCAAAAAGGTTCGTTAAATAAAGTGGGACTGGTAGGGACGTTTTGACTGCTCAGCGCTGCTTTCCTATAGCTCCCTACTGGAATCCAAGTAAATGGCGTGGAAGTAAACCGAAGCGCAAGCAAGCAAACGAAATCAAATAAAACATTTATCACACTTGCAAGGTCTACCAAAATAAGCACAGATTATGGCTGTCTCAAGCTTCAAATCACGTCCCCCTGGACACCGCGCAGAAAAAAAAAAAGATAAGAAGCAATGACGCAAGCAAGAGAGCCCTGCGATTGTGCCATCAGATGGCGTATTCGAATCACGGACCGAGTCGCCTTCCTTCTCAGTCGTATTTTGGTCTTTGTGAGATTATACAACGTTTAGAAGTCGACTGAACCAGGAGGCGAAAGAACCTTCCGGTCGAGAATCCGGTGGAGTCGGCGTGGGTCCGGTGCTTGCGGGAGATCCGTCCTTTGAGCTTCGTACACCAATTCCAACACTCGCCAAGCAAGACAAAAAAAAAAAGATTTTGGGAAAGCTTTTTTACGGCACTCCGGGGTAGCTTCTGCGAAGTTCGTGGGAACATTCAAGCCTATGCGAATTGAGCTGTCCACGTTATAACTTTCTTGAAGATGCAGGTTCTATAGTGGGACCTCTTCACAGTAACCGTCAAGTAACCCTTGAAAAGATTCGTTATTGTGATTAACGTGAATATTGTCACGAATAACGAAGTGACAAAACAAAGGAATAACTGAGAAAACTGAAACGTTTAATGGGAGCGAACTTGTGCCCAAAAATAAAAGGAAAAAATCAGCAGAACCCATCCTTTGGGAATGATTATCTACGTTAATGCGAATAGCATCAAACGGTGCGGAGTTATGCGCGTTCGTCAGGTGGCCGGCACACTTAGATACGCCAGCCCACTCTTGAGGCGATTCTAAATTTGTTGACACTTTCACAGCCCTGCGCACGATCTCCGCAGCCCAGCACGTGCGTTTGTGTCACTTAGGAAGGCGAGCAAAGCACGCGCCATACGCACAAACACTCAAAATGGTACCGACCAGACTTTCTGGCGTCTCAGCTAGTCTCAACCAACGGTACTCTAAACGGTTGTTTATATCTTTACCATAGACGCGCTACAGCGCTGTCACAGCTACCGGTGCGCGCGCGTTCCATGCACGAGGGCTCATTCCGCTCTCGTGAGGCTGAGCACGTCGTTACATCACCGTCTCCCGAGCGCGGGAGAGTGGTGAGCTAGCGGCCGTGCTCAGCTCACGAGAGCGGTAACTGAGCCCTCGTGCATGGAACGCGCGCGACCGGTAGCTGTGACAGCGCTGTAAAGCGCGTCCTATGGTAAAGATATAAACAAATGTTTAGAGTGCGTTGAATGAGCCTGCTCTTCATCAGGCTCTGTGGTTAGCGCGTCTGCCTGCTGATCAAAGGGTCAACGGTTCGAATCCCAGCCGGCGCCGGTCTTTTTTATTTATTTATCGACCCGCGGCGTAAGAGGTTAGATAGCCAGATAGATAGATAGATACATAGACGAAAAGTGCGTGAAGTAGCCAAAGAATGCTATTCGCATTAAAAAAGAAAGATAACAACAGAGCGTCGCGGGCGTCGAAAGAGGCGAAGCAGCAGGATCGAACGCTGAGGCGAAAACTGACTGCGGCTCGCCACGCGGAGCCCTTTTGTACACGCGTGGGCTTCTCGAACAATCGGCGTAGAAGGTTCGCGCATAGAACATTCTATCCTCGAACACGCAACAAAGTTCTCGAATTTGCCAGAACATTACATTAGATGTCAACAAAAATGCGTCCCCGCGGCCAGGAATTGAACCTCGGCTTTTCGCGTAGGGGGCAGGCGCTATAACCATTAGGCCACGCGCGCGTTGCCTATTGTCGCAGCTGCGCGTGCGCAATATTAATGACGAACGTCCGCTAGGAAGTGTAACACTGTGAGGAAATCACAACTTTGGCAGGTGCCAGGTCTCTTGCCTCTATCACAAATAACAAAGTCTGATGCAATCCAACGTGAAATCATATTCCGGGCCTGGCTATGCAACCACGCAGATTATACAGAAGGTTTATTTTTAGCCATTCATATAAATGAAGTGTTTGCGTATAGAGGTTTCTCTCAGATAGCTTTTATCAACACGAAAGAGCAAAAACAAACAATTAAAATACATTCAGCATGACGATAGTTACCCAAATTCCAAAATTAAATGTTGGAGAACAAGTTAATTTCTGTTTTAGCATGAAACACGTTTTGCTACATGTTCAGTAATTATCACAGAACAAGGGCTCGTTTTTATGTTGATTGTTTATTGAGATATTTCTGTTGTATGATAGAAAAAAATATTAACTAACCCATATAATTTTATTGTTTCCAAAAGTGCTTTTATTATTTTTTTGTTTGTTCTGGTAATTGCAAGATTCTACTGTGAAGCTGCAGTTAATATTGCGTTTCGCGTGCGGAACAACTTAGAAATCTATAAAAAATGTCACCGGAATTACTATTCTTATATATTGGAATGGCAATTCTTAGAATATAGAACTTATAAGTAACAAAGGTTACGTGCAGCTAGGCGAGCTGGTGAATTTTCAACATATTCAAAACGCTGGACCGTGAATCTGCAAGGGGAAAGTGCGCCGTCCCTCATTTTGTTCTTCTTCGGTCTGGGGTTTTCAAGTCGTTGATATAAAGTTGGTGGGATCACAAACTGTAATGAAAGACAAGAAACAGGTATATCTTAGAATCCTGGCGTGTACGCAAGTCTGATCTGCGAGGCCGAGGAAAAATCGTAAGCGCAGATTTCATGGTGCGTCGTTGCTGAATGTCAGCATCAACCGTGGTTGGGAATATATCGAAGAAATCTCCTCTGATTGAGAGGGAATTCAATAAAATTATTCAGTACGGCCACTAAAGATGCGCATTTCATCATTGTTTGTTCGACGCGGGTGCATTCTGCTCGCGTCTCGCGGTTCTTTAGACGAACTCTGTCTCGCCTCCCTGAACTCTTCTTCAATGAAGGCGCAGCAAAAGAGTATCGCCGTTTGTTTACCGAATGGTTTCGCAGCCCAGCTATATGCGGCTTCAGCGAATATTTCTGTGACGTGCTTGAACTGTAAGACGGTTCATCGCCATCTTCATCCCGGAAACTATAGACTTCCAATCCGTTGCGTTACTATAAAGAGAGAGAAAAAATCGATTGTCACGCGCTCCTGAGTGATGAAAAGAAAACGAAAGCAAGCTAGGTACCCTCGGATTGTCTTGCATCGTTTCTTGTTGCGTTTACTTTGTTGGTTATCTTTTCACCGTGGCATACCCTGGAACAAGTCGATTCAGGATAGCGTCTACGCCAAAGCAAGTGCAGGATTACGATTAATTTGTTTTTACATTGCAGATATGTTTAGTATAGACAGCGAAGGCTTTCTACCATCTGCAATTCGGAGTGCAGTATTTGACTCACACGACGTAGGCTAGCGCAAGCCGTAGCCTTTTTTATACGAGGAAAGAATGCGCCTTCGACGTCATAACAATAGTTTATGCGGCCGCTGTAAAAGATGGAGAAGGATCGAAGGAGGAGGTAAGGAGGAACCATTTGGGTTGCAGCACCACCCTGTTTGTTTGTTGTGTTTTATTTTTTAAAGCGAACTAATTTTTTTTTGTTCTTCAACAGACACACACAAAACAACAAACGGCTTCCTCCATACTTTCTTTCAACAATCTAACCGCCAGTCCTAGTGCTCTTCGAGAGGAAAGAGAAAACGGGGAACGTTCTTCGGGCACTTCGTGGAGAAGGAGCAAATACTGAAGGAGGAGGCGCCGAGGGATCTGACAGGGGAGGGTGTCTCGTTGGTGGAAAGGGGTGACGTTGACGTACTAACTTATGTTTCCTAGTAAATCAACGGAATGAGAAATTATGTTCTTGCGATTAATGCAAAGGAACAGGCGAGCTTTCAGCGCGCCCCAGTAATCTAGCTGTGTTTGGAGATTTGTGTCTGTCATTTGTCTCCCTTCTTCACCCTTCTCCAGATATCATTATCGTGTAAAATAAGAAAAGAGGAGAATTTCAAAAGTGTCCACACAGTGCGATCCCCTCCCAACGCCAAGCTTTTTTGTTTTGTTTTTTTCCGTCCCATTTTGGCGACCGAATCCGGCGCGGGTATCGCAGGCTTTATTTAGATATTGGAGGCTATGCGCAAACACATCAAGATGTTTTTAATTTGTTTTAGGCAAAATATTAACATGCTACAAATTTTATCGCTTGAGATGGTTGACTGAAGAGTCAATATGCACCACACTAATTGTTTTATTGGCAGCCTTTAAACTCCAGGAGATAAGCAGGATAAACCGACTATTACTCGCTCGTAATGATTATTCCCGTGCTGTTTACTAGGCTCGCCGTTGATCCTTGAGGCTAAATTGCAAAAACCTCGTTTAAATTATTTGTTTTTGAATTCTGCAGTTCTTATCTAGAGCTATACTTGGACTTTCCTGATTTAAATTATCCTAATCACATCTAAGTTCTACCATGACCCATTTTAACTTCGCAAGTACAATCTTTGGATCAGTTGATATTGACGACCCTGTTGTATCATCACAGCATTTATCATATCCAAATTGTATTCTCGGCTGATATTGATAACATCAAGAAATTTACTAAAGAACACATCTGAGAAACGGTAATGCTCAATCCTTAAATAAGCATCGAAGATTCTTATTTCACAGTTCATTTGCGCCACGGTTTCGTTTGCTAATAGTGCACGCGGTCATGATGTGCGTCTTTGGTAATGTGTGTTTTTGTGTGTTTGTTTTGCTTTGAATGTTTGTATGTATTGAATAGTGTGGAAAAAATAAACAGAGTTTTGCTTTACCGTAGAAACAAACTATGCATCCGTACGCTACATCCCCGCCCAAATGTAGTGCTAGCGGCTGAGACCAAAAGTCAAAACTTGCAATTATCTAATTCAAAAGTTATGAGCGATTTTCACAAAAGTTTACTTCGCCAAATAAATTGACGACTGCATAAAAATGGGATAAATAAATAGAAAGAAATTAGACTGCCTTTGACCGGAAAATAACCTTCCCAAGAAAAGAAAACAAAATAGGGTCAATATAATGGCCCTGGACAGTCCAATGTGGCTGATGAATAGACTGCACTATTGAGACAGCATGTGTCTCCGTTTTATATGACAACTATTTTACATAATTTTACATTTTACATTTCAAATATCTTTTCCATCATAAATACCTCATCAAGAGAGTCACACATTCAAGCAAGGATGGGTTGTCATAACAAAGTTCAAGTGCTGATATACATTACTTATGTGCACATAAGTGTTGCGCCCGTGTAAATTTTATGCTAACTCATTTTACAGAAAACAAAGCAAGTAGACCAAACATATGGCTGACATTAACTGGAATTTTTTAAGGTAATGAAAAACAGCAGCCGTAGTATCAGTATTCCAGTTATATCTCTCTGCAGAAAGTAACGAAACTCTGAAAAAAAAACTCATCGAACACTTGAAATAGTGTTCAAGGAAGCAAAAATCGTATAGTTTGACAGCAGCTACGAGTCACGCAGCAAATACAGTTTGGCTCTTAGTGCAAGTGACGGCAGGCATCTGTTGAATACTGCCACCAATCGCGTAAAAGACGATGTGGCTGTGTTGCAGCTTTGGTCAAAGCTACATTGTCGAATCCTTGCGTGGACAACCTAAACGGTGTCACTATTTCGTTTCAGTTACGGGAGCAGAAATAAGGGTTTGAACCCTGGGTAATTTTGTTTACAAAAAACAAAAGTTGTTTGGTTTCTGCGGTGCTTCGCTGCAGTCATCGCAGAAACTCGATAGCATTGCTCTCTTTGAATTAAAGCCAAACACAGTTGACTAAATTGACACGAAATCCACAGCAGGTGACTAAGTATCTTATTTTCTAGCTGGGTCTTAATACTACCTTGGACGCCTCCTTTTGTTTATTACCTTTTTATTGAATTATTAGAACGTCGTTGCGGTCTACGCTCCATGGTGCGAACCTACATCCTTGTTAACGCCAAAACGCATATTCATTGTAAAACGTTCGCTGTGCATTGATGCCCAAGAAATAAAAGTAGTTGGGAAACAACATTGTAGCCTCTTAGAGAAGTAATGTATTTTTATATTTTATGGTTTCAGATTGGTGTATTGTTTCTATACTAAACATTGCAGAACCAAACGTTTGTAATACACACAGACTATTTCTTGGTATTTAAACACCCTATTTTATGCTTCTAGAGATGTCCTCGATTTTAATATTGTAGGTACTATTCATAGAACGTTTTTCCTTGGTTACATAATTAACTAAAATCAATAAGAAAGTCAATTTTCGAATATTTTATTAACGCCGTATATATAAACAAATCCTTCAACTTCTCAAGTTTTTTTGCTTATACAAATGAAGTTGGACGATTCCAAACACACTTGCCATTTATATTATAAAAGAAACACAACAAATTCACGCTGTGGTTTTAATGTCTCCTGGGGACAGAAGAAAAGACTTAAGCCTTACATAATACCTTCTAAAAGATATTTATGCGCTGCGCGATAATTAGTTCCCCACAAGGAAGCGATGAGATACATAGCTTAGCTGTAAAACAAGGCGTGTCCGACTGGAAAAGTATTTTTTCAGTATCAGCAACTAAACATTTTTTATATCTTACACAGCTCTACTCCCTGTCTCCCCAGCAGTAAAACAAGTCTGGATTTCAAGTGTCTATGATTGTATACTTAAAGTAAAACTTGTGCTCTCGGACTGTGAGAACAGAACACACAAAAGACGATCACTCAGTCAAAGAAAGAAAGAAAAGAAAGAAAGAAGAAAGAAAGAAAGAAACGAAACAAACAGACACAGACACACACACAGCACACACACACACGCACACACACACACACACACACACACACACACACACACACACACACACACACACACACACACACACACACACACACACACACACACACACACACACAGAAACACACACACACACAAACACACACACACACACACACACGCACACACACACACACACACACACACACACACACACACACACACACACACACACACACACACACACACACACACACACACACACACACACACACACACACACACACACACACACACACACACACACGCACGCACACGCGCGCGCGCACACACACACACACAAAGCGCTCACTTGCAAATAAAATATTTACGTATTGTCATGTCACCGGTATAGTATATATGCACTGGTCAGAAAGCAAGATGCGTAGACGGAATACATAAAAACACCTTGGAAATCTTGCTAGCGTGACCCCTACTTACCTAGATATGTCAACCCTCTCAAAAATCACGAATGAGAAAGCTGACAGTTTTCTTTCTACTGTACAATATCTCTGGCTTCAACAATTTGTCTATAGTAAACTGCTGACTATCTTTACCCAAGGCAATGCGAGAAATTCAGGAGCAGAATCACGATCGTGTCAGAGCACAGCAAGATTGTCTGAAGGTTTCCTACAGATGATGAGAATGGGATAAACAACCTCCGTGGCGCAATCAACAAAACAGTTTTATATGTTTTGTTTTTGTGCACAACCCTGCGATATTGTGGCTGACTTTTGTACGCGCTGTTCTCATCGTTTTAAACATAATCCAAGAATTAGGCTACGGTTCACTTGAAATAAAGCTTAAGATTGTAAGCTCGTAGTGAAGGCGGCTTAGCCAAGAATACTTTTTCCATAAAAATTATGTTTTTTTGTTTGTTTTGAGGTTGTGGATGCGAACTACGTGAGCGGACTGTTCTCTAAAAGAATGGCTCTCTCTTGACGTTATTTAGTTATGATTACAATATGTGGGATGCAGGAACTGATTTACAAGAGGTTTACTGGCAAGGTCGTTTGAGTAACGAGTGTATAATTCCTATAGCTATGCCAATTAACATTAAAAGTACTTCGATGTAACCAGAGGAAGCACAGATCAAATAGATAAATGTTAATTTGAGTAAAATGGGTGACCGAAGGCTACAAAAGTCATCAATTACGTTTATAATGCCTAGAAATGATATAATCAAAAACAAATACTCTTTCAAAATTCAGTTTTTTTTTCTTTTTTCAACTGAAAGATTTAGCCATTTAATGTTTTTGTGATTTAGTGTGTTGCATATTCGCCACTAAACTGAGAACGCATGCCTCTATATTTACTTTTGCGTTTAAACAAATGTCTTCTAGCTTACTCTCCCTAGTGCAATACCCGGACACGGGTCCTCAAGGTAAATAAATGAATAGAAATGAAGTGATGTTACGACTGGGAATACATTTTACTATATTAGACAGATTCATCATTGAACACTCCGTGTGATTCGCGCTGAGTGATTATGTTTTGTAAAAACAATGAATCAGTTCGAACAATTATATGATCTTTTCCTTTTTAAGATATCATTTCCTCCGTTAAAAATAAAAAAATAAATCTAAAAGTGAGTTTCCCATGCTCTGTCTAGAGTGCTTCAGCAATATATATTTTATTTTGCCAAGGCATATCATAGTACATTAAATTGAAATTTAAAAAGAACTGATTATTATAATACAATGCTACAAAATGCGTACCGGATCTGATTAAGAATATATTCCTGTGCATGGCAACTCATAAAAGGCTAGTAGCCCACAGTCCACCGTAACTTAACTCTAAAGGTAGCCCCAGTCGAGAAGGCAGCGATGATGACTGGAACTTGACATCATAACGGCAGCTTGCGTCATTTACGCACAATGTATGTCTGCTGCAAGCGAAGGATGCCCTTTTATTAACATATTCGTAATATTGCATTGGTTTTTTGTGTAACATAGTGTCTAAGGCGTCCGCACAGTGCCTTCATTCTGTTAGGCGTTAGACGTTCGGTAATGCGCGTTTTGTTTTTGTGCAGTAAAAAAAACAAACATACTTATTTTTTGATTTTACACAAATTCACTGGCACTATGGTACACTAGTGTGCTCGAAAATAACACCCCTGCCCAATAAAGGTTTTTTTTTTTCGCAGCGTAATTACAAGGATAAAGGCGGACATTTCATTTCAGTCTCTACTTCACAAACCTCGATGATGAAGTGTGGATTGTATCGCTGGCGCTGTCACAAATGCGATCCCCAGGATTTTGTCATCAAACTTTGCGATTTCCGCGGTGACAATATGTATATGCGGCTCATACAACGGACACAAGCACTGAGTGAGAATTTGATTTGGGATCGTGGCAATCGATGCCTCGATATAATTTCGGGTAGTTGTTCGTGCAGAATCGCTGTGATGACGGGAACAGCTGATCCTTAACAATTTGTTGAACTCAGCACGTGCCCTGTGCCTTGGCAATCCCAGCGTGTGGCTATGATAAACATTGGCGTCATTTAATCGGCTCTAGATCACATGGCCACTTGTTCTGGCTGCGAGTTGATCGGGTGAACGCTGCGCGTGTTTCCTGGAATTTCGCCTGGGACTGCCGTTACGTGGAGAACAAAACAACTGACGCGTGGTTCATAGGAAATGAATGTCGACGAGTAATTCTAAGCGGTATTTAATGAAAGTACAAAAATTATTGCACAGCCTTTTTGAACAGCGGATAAATCTTCCACGTTAAAATGCCATTGGATATATCAGTTTTCAACGGTCATTACGACTGCAAACTATGGGTTTTTAACGTACATCATTCAGCAGTGTTTAGACGAGTGCAGATCAGCACGATGCTCATTAAGATCGAAACGGGCGGTGGCATGAATCGAACTAATGAGTAACTACTTGATTTCGCCATGAGCTCTTTCAAGCCACTTGCAATACCTTGTCAGAGCGGGCAAGGATACATTTATACTATAATGAGGAATATATTATTAAAGAGAGGTTGTTTCAGTGACTCTGTTTAGGGTCATCTTTCAGCGAGTGCTCTTGTGCGTATGTTCTCCGCCAATCTCGGGGATTGGTTTGTCTACCTCACAACACACAGTATCAGCATCAGGACTTACTCATTGGTGAACACGATGTGTTCATTTGAGATCTTGACTTGTAATTGATTACTAATTATAAATTCGCATAATTTTAACCTACTTCTACGACAACTGTTCGTCTTATTATCTGAGATTCATATTTGTCGACATGTGTAATTGCAAGCTGCTGCGAGATGCGAAACTTTGGGGGAAAAATACAGGAACAAATGGCTTCATCAATGATCAAAGCAAAAACTGCCTTTTTGTTTAGAGCTTATAAACTGGCAGCATTTGTGTGAGCGCAATTTTGTTTTTAATTCCATAATACTAAGCCGATCAACTTATAAAAATGTTACTGATAGCTAATAAGGCGCAGGGCTTGTTCTGTTACGATTACGCTTCTTGCTTCGTGATTCGTTTCTCGATGTTCTTATCAGCACATGCCACAACCTTATCCGCTGGGGAGCGATTAAAAGAGTTTTCGGGACTAAGCACGTCCTGCGCGTTTTTCAACGCTGTCAATGACTGTACGGTTAATAATGTAAAGCAAGTTTCACGACGAGTGCTAAAATAATGCAGGGAATTCACACGGTTTTAATACGGCTTGTTAAAGTGATTGCAGGAAGCCAGATTTCTAAGATTTAAGCTAAAATGAGTCCAGCCGCCATCTCGTAGCGCACTCACTTCTCAAGCGGAGATGTTGATGGTTTGCTCAGACGTACGGTTATCAATTTGATATTCATGCATTTTTGTTTCTTTTTTTTAAACGAGAGTGAAAAAGGACGTATTACATCTATTGTCATTCTGTGGAATTTAATTTAGTTGATATCTAGGAACGGATTCTGAAAACCGAAGGCGATGCGATTTGAATTGAGATCGCAAGCGCGCTGAATGAATAAAAAAAAGAAAGGGTGTAGAATGGTTTAAAAATTCTGTAACGATTTTTTTTTCGCACACATAAACCTTTTTTGTGTGTGTGTTCTAGAAGAGAAATAAGATTTTAAACTACTTCAATCTTTCTGCAGCTCTGCTATCAAACAAAAATCTTAAGATTTTGTGAGGAACGTTCTTTCTTCTTACACTTGGATGCCTGGTTCTTCCTTGCATCAGCTTGGATTTCAATTAAACTGGTAAAAAGGCTGAGCGCGGATATTCCATCATTTTTTAAATTTAAACCTATACTACGCGTTTTTTAGTTTTCTTTGGGTCGTACCAAAAGAATGAGTTTTCGTGCTTGTTACTCCCACACACCGGATAATAAAAATTGCTTTCGTCCGCAGAAGCAACTAACGCATTGAGAGGAGCGAAAGTTTGGAGGCGAGCTGGTAAGGAATCATCATAATCGGAATCCTAAGACAAGAAGAAATAAAATAACGAACAAGACATCACAAGACGACACAAGAGGACACACATTTGTGTCGTCTTGTTCGTTATTGTATTACTCTTGGTCTCAGGGTTTAGATTCGAACGCACTGTGCCGATTTTCTTAAAAGAAGATGGGATTCCGTAACTGAATAAACGACTATGATATGTATATAGTTAAAAATTTAGTTTTGATCGCAATAATCTTTTGCTTCTGACAAGCGTAGGATAAAAATTTCTTCCCTTTTTGAAGGTTTGACTTTACTGTTCTTGTTTTGTTCTCCGAGAAAGAACATATTAAGTTCAAACAATGTTTTGTTCTTGAATATAAAAAAATGGCAGAATCCGTTTTTGATTTTTCCAACTTTTTTATCACAAACCCCCAAAAATGCATCCGTTCGCTCTGGCTTATACATATATTCGGTAAACACGCATTTCTGAATGCGAATTGAAACGGCACAATAACAACGTAATCTAAGCAACGAAATTCCCGGCAGCATCTTCCGACAATTTTTTGTTCCACGTTTTATTGATTTCGTGTAGTAGTTAATGTCCCAAACGTTAGCTGATATCCAAATGAAATGTTTGCACATTTAGTCGTAACATTTCATTCGTATGGGCCATACCGCAATGTATCTCACTGCACAGGGCGCTGCATTGGTGTCTATTTCGACCAGACGATCGGGTTGCTGGACGTTTCCTTTGTTTAAGATCCTACCCCGACATAGTCGGGTGCATACCAGATCGATAGATTAAATGAGCTACCGCCCGAGGCGCATGAGGTTATCCATAACTATCGGCCTATCGTATTTTCATTTATACGTGATATTGTCACGAATGACGAATTGATGAGGCAATGGTAACTGAAGAAACTAAACGTTTAATGGGGCGAACTTGTGCCCAAAACAAAAAGGGAACAGAAGAAAGCAGAGCGTCGCGAGTGTCGAAGTCGGCGTGACAGCAGAGTCGAACGCTGGGGCGAAAACTGATCCCGGCTTGCCACGCGGAGCGCCTTTTGTACCGGCGTGGGTTTCTGGAACATTCGGCCTAGAACGTTCGGGGCGTAGAACATTCGTAACTCGGTGAAACGAGAAAGTTCTCGAACTCGCGAGAATGACAAGTAGAAAGAATAAATAAAAGACACTTCGCTCCCAGGAATCGATACCCTGGCTCTTCGCCGTGGGAGGCAAGCACGATAACCGTTAGGCCACGGCCGCGCTGCCTTATTAGCAGCAGCTGCGCGCACGGCATTTGAAGCGCAGCCGAACCGTTGCGCACTTCGAGCTAGTATGTGTTCACCTGGCATTCTTTTCGATCGTACCAAAATATGTGGAGCGACAAATATGTGGTGCGAGTTGAAGAGAGCGTTCATTAAAACTATCAATGAAAAATAATAATAATAATGGCTCCAATATGTTCCAGGTTGTTTACAGCTTTTCATCGCTTCCCACCCGGGCAAGACATGCGCAGTGGCTGGACTGGTGGGTGGGTGGGCGGTGTACAGTATTTCGCAGAAGAGAGTTATTGCACTTGCTCAACACGTAATTTACGGTCCAGTTAAAACTTCTTGCTGGTCGCAGAAGGCAGTTACTGAATTAGATTACACTTGGTTGTGTGATATAAACATACTTGCGAGGGAGGACAATCAGCCAAATGTATTAATTTTTGCACTGAAATATAAGCTATAATGCATGTCTATTTTTTCATCTCTTCGAAAATTATGGACGTGTCCGCGAGGTGTCGTGTGGAACGCAATGACATGTCAAGTTCCGTGCAAGGTTTAACTCCGCCTTTATCATATTAGAGTCACACTTGGCTGAATGGTTAGGCATCGTTACAGGACCATGAGGTGTCTATGGAAAGCTCAAGTTAGTCTGCACCTGGAACAGGGGTGGCGTTGCTGTCAAAGCGCCCAGCTCTTAATGACTAATTGAAATTAAGGGGAGGGGGGTAGACTTTAAGGTATATACACGAACTCATCTCTGTTACGTCACGGCGCGGTCCGGCGCGTCGGACGCAATTCCGGTCCGGGGTGGTGGGCGGAAGGGCCCATGTCCAGACGTGTATTCTTGCGTTGTTTTGAAAGGAAGCAGACAAAAGCCTGCCTTCTCGTCAAAATGCCGCGACTGGGCTGTACCAAAGGAGTCGCGAAAGGTTTGAAGGTCAGTTTTCATGTGCTCGGTTCGTCCGAGAATGTGGATATGTGCCGTGAAAAGGGAAAACGAGACGCCGTCGGACCACGATTGCTTGGGCGGGAAGCACTTTGGGTTGAATTCATGGATACTTGTAGTCATCAGATTTATTTGTTTTGTTCCAACATGAACGCCGGAAAACCGTCAAGTTGTACGGACCACCTGCGGACTACGTTCAGTGCGCTCTTCAAGTTCAAACGGCCGCCTGATCGTTCGAACTGTCGTCTGCTCTTTCAAACGTTTCTGCTTGTCGTCTGCTCTTTTAGAGGACACCGGCCCGTAGACCAAACATGAGCCCGGTACTTGCGATAAGAAGTGCAGGCCTCAAAAGACTTAAGTTTGAAGCTTGGTAAGCAGGCTCGATGTAAACAGTAGATATAAGGAGATGTTGATCATTGTTACCAGTGGTCATCACCGATATGTTATGCCTGATTCACTTGGTCCGATTCCGCTTGCGATTTTCAGTATCGACGTCGACCACCTCAGGTACGGTTCACGCTTTTGCAGCGCGAGCGACGTCGCTACTCAAAATTGCGAGCGACATCTCATCATGCGAATCAGGCTTTAGCGTACATTCCGCGGCGTCCACGCGGAATGAATCGCCGCATGTCAGAGTATTCACGCGAAGTTTTGCGGTGTAACGGGCCTCGTTAATTTCGCTGACGCCGCTCAAGTAGTCAGACATTGCCAGGGAGACGTAAAATCAACAATTCCAACGCGAAAAAAAGCAGCGGGGACTCACACCGACACCGACAACACCGCATTTCAATGGTTTGTTTATGGGCGACGGCGAGCTTCTTGCCCACACGCCCATCGCGCATGCGCGGCGCCGGTGGCGTCCGCTAGGGGCGCTCCGGCCGCTCCGGTTTGTTTGTAAACATGAGTTGGTGTCTAGTATTGAGGTCTGCCCACTTTCCTTTCAATGAAGGCCTATCAGAGCTCGGCATCGTTCTGACGTCACCGCAACTGCTGCGCAAGAAGCACCCGACTTGCTCTCCGCTCAGTCGTTGATAGTTTAAGAAGTGCAGGGCGTGTTTTTTTATGTTCACGATTCTTTCTTGCCGTGCGATTTATACTTGGGTCTCTTGGCACCTTCACTGTATGGAAAGAATGAACCCACATTGTTGTTTATGTAGGCCATTTGATTCCTTCGAATAAGGATGTGTAACTCGACGTTCCGTCTCCGTCAACAGAAGAACTTAACAAAACAACTAGACAGATGCGCCGTCACCTCTTGGCCTTATTCGTGTGTACCTCGACAGGGAGTGAAACAACCAAGACAGATATATTAACACGCATCCGAAGGCAATGAACTTTGAGTGCTGCTGGATATTGCTGTAAGGCCTTTATCAGTTTGACGAAAAAAACTAAATTGGCACGGACTTTGGCAAGAACAGAGATTCCTTTATTGATCGGCGCCAAGGGACCTTATTGTCTACAATATCGACTTTATCCGCGCCTCAGCTAAGGTTTGCGTCACCTACAGAAATTGCAGCTTTTGATATTTTCGCTATCAACGGCTCCCTGGGCGTGAAAAGGATGCTCCGTCGATGGGCAGCGAAGATACGGGACGAATTCAATCATGCCGTGGTCGCGGGAGTGAACCTCATGTCGTTACGGCCCCGCTGGAAATCCGCTTGGATTTCAGGACCCTAAACGCGCCTACGATCTCATCGTGCTCGAGCGGATCGTAGAAGCTAGCTGCGTTTATCACATATTTAACGCTTATGTGTTTTTGTCAATTCCGCGCTACGCAAGGAAAAAGCGGCGTGTGGTGTGGTTCGCTGCCTCAAGGATTATTAGACTAATTTGGCTCTGCCTTTTTCAATCGAAATTAGCCATGAATATAGTGATTATTTATATTTTATTTAGCATAATAAAGAGGAAAACAACTTCTGTTTTAATTATGCAGGATGAGCGCGCTTGAGGTTAATTTTTTGTGCTATTGATTTGGAGGAACAAGATCTTGGCATATAAACATGAACTTATGGGATAAACACGAGGTTCCGCTATTACGGGTAATCGAATTGAAGCAAATTGATCGCATGGTTGTTACTACAGCGGAAAGACAATCCCCACTGATAAATAAAACTCTAACAACCTCTCCAACGTAGCAGTATGGGACCTTCGGTTGCCGAACACTACTACTGATCCCATTACCGAAAAGCAGAAACGAAATTCTTATTATAGCTTGTTTGAGATATTGATAAAAAGTTCCGGTTATATGTTTGACTGATTTGAAGTGATAGAGTTACCCTTGCAGTTAGCAAATCGTCAAGTTTTGTTTCATCTAAATTGCACGTATATAAGCTTTATGAAATAAAATCATAAGTTGGTAGTCTCTAAATATAAAGCACATAAACGAAAAAGCGAATCAACATGGCATACTGAAATAACAAAGGCCTATCATTCCCGGAAAGCGCTATAGTGCCAGGAATATTAAAATTTCTATGAGTAGTACGGAAAAAAAAAGCATTTCGGTTGTGCACTTTTTCACTGGAACAATGCATGATCCCGGACTACACACGCCGCCACATTTACTGCTTGTCTCGCTCTCGGCATGGTTTCTAGATAATATTTTGTTATATATTACGATGAAAGAAATATTGTTTTTCATTCTCACAGTTATTGAGTGGAATGCATTGCCTGAGTTTCCTCATTATAAGATGACTTGCTTGCGTTTTACCTTGATTTTGTGTCGTACTAACCTCCTTTGCTGATTTGTTACCTGTTCATGTTCCTCAAACAATGTTTTGTTAATATTACAAGGTTTTATCGCCATATTATTTCGTCACTGCGGGTTGTTTTTGTAAATAAAAAATACATAATACTGTAACGCTATAACTTTATGAAATCAAACGGCTTTCATAAAAGAGTTCTTTTTAATGAAAATTTATTAGGTTTTAATAATTACGTTATAAAAGAAAAACATCATTAACACGATTCCCCATCATTTTGACATACATATACATATGTTCCCTTTGCGTTCTTTATGTAGGATACCATATAAGTCCTTTATTAACAGACATCATTTTCTTTTCCTTTGATCTATGTCTATAAAACTTTGTGCGGAGCTCTCCACCTCTATTTTTATTAACACGATAAAACTCCGACAGCTGCCCCTAATATTGAACGGGTCTAGGAGTCAGCAAGACAAGATTAAGATAGAACGGCGCTGGGGTGCTCGAGCGGCAACAGGGCAGTCCCGAATTACTTCGGTCAAATAATCACCGGTCAGTCGATATAAGATCGATTCCGAACGGGGCTGGCCGTCTGGACGCACTGCTTTGAAGGCTCGCTCATGACGTTCAAAGAGGGCCAGCCGACCCCTGCCTGCCCTTTTCAGCTCATTCTTTTGGGAGTCCCAAGAGAGATGGAATGCGCGCCACTCTTTTGAAAGGCGTCTTGATGGGTTCTCTCCAACTGGACCTTCAAATATGTATGGGCATTCTTCGCACCGCCGCGAGCAACGGGAGCTTTTGAAAGATTGTCGGCCGCTGTCCGCTTTCAGACGGCTGACAGCTGGTCTCTGGATCTATGTTTTCTCGGGATTTCCAATAATCTAAGTGGTGCACAACACCTTTTCCTTGACCTCGCGGGTTCCCAAAAGGTGAAATCATCTTGTTTAGATCGATTGCAGGTGGTCCAAACATTTCATTGAGCGGGAATTAAAGACAGAAGTTCTCCAGAGAGCTCGGCGGGAAGAGGCCCCTTATTGTATCGTTGTAATTATCTTGTGTACAATGTATTTACTCACAAAGTTCAGATTTTGAATTTATTCTGTTGGATGCGGTCATTGCTAACTTTAGAGGGGGATATCGACTTCACGTTACGTAAACGCAAATTAAGTTTACCCGCAAACTTTAGCGGGAAAAGTGATGTGATGTCGACCTTTTCACACTAATTCAGTTTCCCGATACATTTTGGTAGGAAAATTAATGTCACATGACCAGACACCACGTGACCTATACATCAATTGAGTTTATTAGCAAGATTTTGCGGGAAAACGGATGTCACGTGGCTTAGTCACCCGTGCAGCTTCCCAGCTAAATGTCATGGGTAAATGGCGCCACCTCACGTCCCAGGCATATACGCAACTTTAGTTTCTCGAGAATTTTGCAGGGAAATTTACGTCACCTGACGTATGAACCAAGTTAGTTGCTCCCCAAAAATTAATAAATTATAGGTCCTTCTTCACTTCCCGAGATGAGTGATTAATGTGTTCTAAACAAATTTAAACGATTGATCCCTAAATACTGTATTTCATACATTATAGGTAGGGTTCCGTGCTTTCTTGGCTTATGTCCGGGACATATTTGACGTCATATCGCGATTTAAGAGCATATTGAACATCTCAAAGTGTCTTAAAGGAACACTGAAATAAACACAAAAGTTTTCTGAAGGGCATAGATGGGACAGGTACTTTTTATAATTTTAACAAGAAAAATGATTTTTTTGTGTGCAATAAGTACGCCATTAGACGCAATTTAGGTAGAGGTCACTGCCAGTCCTAAGCCCCGCCCACATATCAGTGGTCCTGCCCATTACTACTGGATTGGCTTGGCTGCTCGGCTGAAGATGCTGGGAGCCCTAGTGTCTCCCTTTCGACACATCCGGTGCGTCCAGTCTAGCCTCCGACACTGCCTTGTAGTCGTGCGAGCAGAAGCGCTGAGCCTCGGGCATCGTCTGCTATTCCGCCACTCTCTATCGTCGTCTGCAATGCCCAGGCGCGGTCATGAAAGCTGCGCATCGGCGGCCGTTTTCGCTTTCGTCCGTCTGCTATAACGCACCACTCTAAAACTTCTTCAACGCACGCCAGAAGCGACCACGAAAGCGGCGTTCGACCGATTTTATCACTGCAAGAGCCAGGGTCCAATACAAGTGTCTGTCAGCGTCTGTCAATTTGCAGCAAAAACACACAAAAAATGCACGAGGACTAAGAAAAAATGAAAAGAATTTTGAGTTCTCCCGGCTTTTTTGTTCTTGTTCTTATCTTTTTCGCTTCGAATCTTCGAGCAAGAAAGGTGAGCGTCATGCCGCACAATTCAGAACGCGATCGCAAAATATTCGCTTTGGCGAGGCAAGGTGCTCTGCAAAACTTGAGAGATACTTGCCTTTCGAAGCGAAATAATGGGAACATACCTGAATAGACCTCATGTGATCCAAACTCTCGATTGCCTTTAGCCAAATGGCTCGCAAGTTTCTTAACTGTGTAGGTACCTTCTCGGTATTAAAACCATGTGTTTGCAGTTACGATTGTTGCACAATTCATAAAGCAGCAGGGCCGCTTTTACAAGAGCTATCTTTATTCAGCATGCTCAAACAAACAGATTAAGCTTGATCATAGCAACATCGTTTGCGTGGGAGACTAGGCTTAGGCCGGTCCCGCTACGAAAACAAGCACCCGCCCAGTGCTTCCGAAGGCGCCTACTTGCGACAGTTGTTTGTTACAAACTACGTCGGTTAAGAAGATCTTCTAAACACCTCGGTGAATGCTAAACACCTCGCACTCATAAAAATAGACGAGCTTGAGGAGCTGCACTCGTTGAGCACTACGCAGACGCCGGCAGCCACGCTCTTTATCGTTTCACTCAGTATCGGCTATAAAGCTAGCTGAGCGCGCACGAGCTAACCGAAGACAAGAAAATAAACGCGACGCGAAGCAGCGGCCGGCACATAAGCGTCCCGAAGCGAAGTGTTGATTTGTGCCTACTTGGCACGATACATGGTGTCAGAAGTGTTCTCTCAGTGAAAATAACTGCCGCCATGGTCGAACTACCGCCACCTGAAGAGTAACGAAAATAACTCCCTGTAGAAAAGGACCAAGAGGACAAGGACCAACACGAATCTCCAAATACAGCTGGGTGACTGGTGCGCGACCGAAAACATCCGCCTGGTCCTGGTATCCAACCCGGGACCTCTCCGTTTCCAGTGGAGCGCTCTATCAACTGAGCTAACCAGGGGTTAGACGTCAGTAGAGCAAACAAGTTTCTTCAGCTGCCACCAATCTAACACCAACAAGAGTGAAGCTTGCATTTTTAAAATTATGATCGTAATGCAATTAAATGCAAAGATGCGAAGTGAGCTGGACAAGAATAACGAAAATAATCCCTGGAGAAGAGGAACAAGAGGGACAAAGGACAAACACAAATCTCCAAACACAGCTAGGTGACTGGTGCGAGACCGAAAAACCTGGACCAGGCGGATTTTTCTGTCGCGCACCAGTCACCTAGTTGTGTTTGGAGATTTGTGTTTGTCCTTTGTTCCTCTTGTTCCCCTTCTCCAGGGATTATTTTCGTTATTCTTGGCCAGCTCGCTTGCATTTTTGCCTTTATTTGCATTATAATCATAACCTGAAATATTACGGCAATCGGAGGACACCGCAGAGAATGGAAGCGCTTCAAGCAGCGCGTCGAACTCTACTTCCGAGCAACAGAAACGAAGGAGGTCAGGTCGAAGCAGCAGAAGACAGCCATATTTCTTCACGTGGCTGGCCAGGAGGTTATTGACGTTATACGCGTTCAATCTGAAAGAATCTGAAGAGGATGACTATGAACTGGTCGTGCGAGGATTCAAGGAATATCGCCTTCCAAGGTGCAACGAAACCTTCGAGCGCTACGTCTTTAGAACACGCCAGCAGACAGAACGTGAGAGCTTTGAACTGTTCTTTCGAGACTTGTACCTAAAGGCCAATTCCTGCAACTTCGGAGTTCTAGCCGAGTCGATGCTTCGAGATCAAATTGTGTACGGAATACAGAGTAAGAAACTCAGAGAGAAGCTGCTGAGGGAAAAATACCTAACGCTTGAGAGAGCCGTCGACTCCTGCAAATCAGTGGACATTTCTGAGTGTCATAGCAAGGCCTGGGAAACTTCAGATACGGTTGTAGACCCAGTGGATCGTAACTAGAGAAATTCTCCCGGAAGATGCAAGCGTCAGTACTACAGCTCAAGGCATGAGCCGAGAAAATGTCCAGCATTGGAAAATCATGCAACAAGTGTGGAAAGCAAAACACTTTGCGGTAGCCTGCAAAGGCAAGAAGATGAACGTTGACGATATTTGTGAACGAGAGCTTAGACAAGATGTCGAAGTCGGTACCTTTGAGATTTTATCAGTGCATGGTCGCAAAGTAAAGCACGAGCGTGATTGAACAGCGATGGTGAAGATAGGAGGCCGAGACGTTCACCCAAAATTGACACCGGAGCGCATGCAAATCTTCTAACTCTCAGCATCATTAAGAAACTTCAGGTGTCGACACAGCCAGTACCAAGTGCAACAACATTGCGAAGCTATCTGAGGAGGAAAACTAGAGCATGTGGGTAAGGTCTGCACCTCTGTATAAATTGGATCAACGATTAAAAGCGTGGACCTCTTCATAGTGAAGAAGGGCAAGCGATCACTGTTGGGGCTTCAGAGCTGCGAGTCTTTTGGGCTTGGTTCACTGCATAGACAGTCTCGAGGAGAGAAGTCGCCTCCAACAGCAAGTGATCTTCGATTGTCCTAGATGTTTTTTGGGGAATCGGACGCACCAAGAACGAGTATCACTTGACTCTCAAGTGACGACTGCCGTCCAGTGGTTCAGTCAGCACGTCGAGTGCCGCATC
>JAZHYW010054659.1:0-36757 GCA_037355805.1 Ixodes ricinus
GTGTGTGTGCATTCAGATCACGTGATGTCCCGCGCGCTACTTGGCTTTTGTAATACGGTTAAAAACAGAATGCGTCATTGCCGCAGGTCATGTGACCATGGTCGTGTGACGTTGCTCGTCTTCCTATCACGTGATTTCGCGCGCGTGATTCAAACGGTGCTCGCGGACTCGTCACCTCGGGAATGGCTTTCGTAATCTGGGTGAAAAAAAAAAAACAACCTCCACGGAATTTGAACGCGTCATTGCTCCAGGTCATGTGACGAAGCCTATCTACAATTCCGTCATGCAGGAACAAGTCTAGACAGGTTTTGATATATCTCGAGAGCTCGGAATGTTATTTTCTTTTTTTTCATATGCAAATGAAATACATTGTTTTGACGCTCCGCTCGTTCGCTTTTGTTTATTCAGCTGTCGCATTTGGGCTCGGAACGTCACTTGTGCGCCGGAGGTCGATCTGACAAGATGCTCGTGCGTGAACGTCTCGATGGCTGCGCAGAAGAACACACTCGATGGAGCGATGTCGAAGCCTGCGCTGCACATCGAAAAGCAAACAACAACTTCTTTGTGTCTGCGTTCGATCTGCTGGTGGACCTCGTCATTTTTGGCAAGTTCGTTCCATATGAAGTGGACCCCGTTGTGTTCAGGATAATAGCCCACGTCTACGAGAGCTACAAGGGGCGGGACAAGGAGTGGGAATCGCACGAGCAGCCCTTTGTGCTCTTATCACAATGGTCGGGCAAGGTGTTGACCAAGGTGACCGCATCGGAGACGACGGACGTGGTGGAATTCATCGCGGATACGCTGAAGACCATCAAACGCGCGATGCACTGTAAGCACCACATCGAAGCCACCTACATCCATTGCCTGGCCACCGACGTTCTTCGATATCGCCTCATCACCGTGGATACCGTAGACTCGTGGAAATAAAAAAATCATTAAATCTAAGATGCCTCTGTGTCCGTGTGTCTCCTTCGGTTGGTTGCTAATGAAAGAAAAAAAGACTGAACCCTGATAGCGGTCCGGTCAGTCTGCTATCGACCTACGTACAGATCGGTCACGAAGAAGAAAAATGAGGGATGAGTTTTACGTGAATCTATTCTCAAATGCCTCGTCGGAAATTTTTCACGATAATAGTTTAAGCAAGTTCAAAGTACAATTGTCCCAACCTATTATATTAAATGAACCGTACGAGGTGGCCCTAGAAGAACTGAATTTCCCATTTAGCATCAAGAATGTGACGAGCCCATCTAACGAGCTGTACTTGGTCAGGCCTACGGATGCCGGGAAAGTGGAAGGCACCAAACAGCTCCGAATACAGCCAAAGCGAGACTTTATCGCGCTGGTGAAAAGCGCCCTGCGAGAGCTCTTTGGTCCCAAGACGATTTTCGAGCGAAGAGGAAAATGTTACTCTATAAGCTTCCAGAGAAACAACGCACTGCGCATGTCACCTACATTGTCGAAAAAACTCGGATTTGCAGAGATCGTTTTTGGAACAGGTCAGCCCGTGGAAGGCAGCCCCGTGGAGGAAGATACATTCGATCGGGAGGTAAGAGGTAGAGCTGACGAGGGTAAAGCACCTGATGACTCAGGACCGAATTGAGATCCTCGAGGGCTTCTACGAATCGCCAGAAGATCTCATTAACGCGATAAACAGCGCCTACCAGTCTCATCTTAAGCTCAATTCCTCGAAAATATTGCTTCGTTATAATCCATACATCAAAGTCGTAGAGTTACAGTTGCACCACAGCGGGTATATCTTAATCAATGCCCACTTATCCCACATGCTTGGCTTCGGCCAGAAAAGCGTGTACACTTCCTTCTCGGTGGCAGACCGTGATGTTATATTATTTCCCAGCAATTACATTTTTACCTATTGCGATATCATAGAAGCGGAGCACGTCGGCGACGTGAAAGCCCCTCTCTTGAGAGTCGTGCCATTCGTAGTGTCAAAACGAAACGAAATGATATCGTATTCTTTCAATCTACCACAATATAAGAAGGTGATCGTAAAAGAAGTCAGCACCATTTGTCTTGAGCTTGTTGGCGAGAGAGGAAGCTACATCCCATTTCTGGACGGATCGGGTCGCGTTGCAGCCACTCTTCATTTTAGAAAATGCACGTAAAGTCCCCACCGTGTTGTTTAGAACATTTCTCGGGTTCCGGAGAAAGACCGCTCACGCATTTTGTGTCCGGGCCCCTGTTCCAAGTTGGGAGCGGACTACTGTCGGACATTTATCAGAGGCTATCGCCAGTGTTTACAAAGCGAGTGGCCCCTTACCTGGGTCGAAAATTAGTGTCCACGGGTAGAGATATCGCAGAGCGAATGAGACAGGGTTCCTCGCTGAAGGACGCCGTAAAGAAGGGAATTGGGCCGTACGTATCGAAGCACCAGAGACGAGTTTCTCCAAAAGCTGCAGTCTGGCGGAGGGCATAAAAGAAAGGCGTCCAGCCAGTGCTGTTCAGTTTCTGGACGACAAAAGAAACGAAAGGTCGTGCATGACTTTTTCGATACCTAAAAAAAAAAAAATGACGGGCGATATTTTTACCCTGCACGAGCGTTCCTGTCTGTGCACCAGCGGAGAGCTCGATCTGTTCTCTCTTCCGCCTACGTCTTTTGCTTTGGAAAAGTCCGAATATATCGAATTCTTTCCGGTCGCCACGACAACACCCACTTCCGTCTTAGAATTTCACGTTCCCTCTCTAGGACCTCACTTTTACGATCTGAAATCAAGCTTCCTGCACATCCAGTCAAAAATCGTGCGAGCCAATGGCGATCCCGCGAGCACCACCGCGACGGACGGAACTGTCACGCACGATAAGGTCATACCGGTTCAGGCATTTGGAAGCTCCCTTTTTCAATACTTACACGTGTATCTGAATCAGACTTTGGTGAGCCAGTACGAGAATTATGCTTATCGTTCCTATCTCGATATTCTCCTGCACGCAAACCAGACGAGTAGGGATCACTCTCTTTCTGCGATGTTGTACGAAAAAGACCCGGTAAATACGTCTGAAAAGCTCGACATTCCCGCCGATGCTAAGGGACTTATGGCACGTTTTAAAAGAACCGAAGGAAGTACGCTCTGTGATTTGTTTTGTCCTCTTATGAGTGACATATGTCACCAGGACAAGCTTCTCTTGAACGGGGTGGATATTCGTATCGTGCTGCGGCAAAATACCGAAGATTTCAGGCTCTTGGCCGCTTCGACGGTTCCCCAGAAACACGTCGTCCAACTTCCTCGCATTGTGCTCTACATTCGACGCGTGCAAGTTGCCCCGACGGTGCTTGTGGGCATCGAAAGACGTCTGCAGTCCTCTCCCGCGACTTATCTACTACGTGGGGTGGAGATCAAGACCAGAACCGTTTCGCCCGGTGTGTCGCACATTGTCCTCGACGATCTGTATCCGCATCGAGTGCCGTCAAAGCTCCTCGTCGCTTTCGTGAAGAGCGAGGCGTTTCAGAAGTCGCGAGCACGACCCATTCAAGCTCGAACACTTCAACTTGAAAACGGCGGTCCTGGACGTGGGTGGCTGCCAGCAGACGGAGCAGTTTGATTTTGGTCAAGATCTGTACATGAAGGCCTATATGAGCTTCCAACACCGCCTCAATCGAAGAGACGTCCCCTACTCTAAAGGTGCCTTCTCAAAAGACTCCTTTCTGCTCTACTATATTTTGACTCCGGACAGGGAAGAGCAGAGTCTTTGTCCAATCTCCACGGCGAACGTGAGACTCACCTTGACCTTCAAGCAAGATCTAACTAAAGCCATCACCATTCTCTTTATGTCAGAAACGCCTCGCGTTTTGGAAATTGACAAGGAGAGAAACGTCAAGTTTGCCGCTTGAAATGGAAGAACACGAATTTTACCCAATGTTCGCGGGAAATCATTGCACGCGTCCCTGGTTTCGTGGCACGTTCGCGTGCGACGAGATTGGTCAAGAGACAGCGTCACCCGGTCTTTACGTAGTGAATACGGCACCGAGGTCTTCGTTCGGTGAACACTGGGTTCTTTTCTACGTATGCCCAAAGGACAAGGCAATTAGTTATTTTGACAGTTTCGGAATGATTCCGATTCACGGGGAATTTTACGACTTCATTGGAGGCGCAGCGAGTTTCTTCTACTCCATGAGAAGAATTCAAGGGACTCTGTCGCACACGTGCGGACTTTACTGTCTATACGTGGGTGCGCGCCTGTGTTGCGGTGTACCGCTCCGCGAGTGCATCCAAGCTTTCTCGGCGAGCGACTACCGACGGAACGACCGACACATTTCCATACTCGTGCGCAAGCAATTTCCTTCTGCCGCTTTAAAGCTCTCCTGCTGCTCCGCCTTGTAACCTGATTTTGAAATAAAGACAAAAAAAGGACACAAAGCGAGGATGGATCTTTTTCTTTTTTATTCAATATGCATATATCTAAGATATTCTCAAAACATGGAGAAACAGATGGCGCGCGACAGCTCTTTATACAAATATCAAACACTCTGGGGCAAAATCCTCGCGCTACATAAAAATTGCTCTTTACACGACCCTCTGTGCACACAACGCTCGTCAGTTTGAAATGAAAAAAAGGACTTCACGAGAGTCTCCAATGTCCTAAAGGAAGAGTAGAAACGCCGCCATCGTCGATGAAGCGCTTGTTGTCGAACGGGTTGAGTCCTATCTTCTCCACGACAACAGTCTTGTTCTCGCACAACAGAAGGCTCGTTCACACACGTCGGTTGCATGCAGCTGCGTCTACAGCGACCGCTGCAACCGGTACGACTTTGGCAACCAGTGCGCGCCGCGTGTACACACACATGGAACCGACTCAAGCCGCTCGCCGTGAACAGCCAATAGAAAACCAGCCACAGCTTTTGCCCTCAGCCAATAGCAAACAACCAAGCCTTCCCCGACAAGATGGCGGACTGTGGCATGGACGCGCACTCGTCGGGTGCCTCACCGTCGTCGGCTCTTTCGCTGCACGAGCTTCTGCTTTGCGTGTTTTTAGAGTGCGTCCGCAGGTACATTGCCCGTGCAGGCAGGGGGACAAATTGGGCTTTGGTGGCGCGGTCGACGGCTGCAGCGCAACTGCTGCTCAGCCAAACGACGCGTCCTCCTCGGGAATGGGTTCGGTTTTTGCTGCGATCGCGGGAGACCTTCGGAGAGTTTCACCATCTGGTCCGCGACTTGCGTCTCGACGACGGACGTGATTTCTTCGCATATTTCCGGATGACACGCCAGAGGTACGTACCTCAGTCTTTACCCGATTACCTTTCTGCGGCGTCGCGGCTGTCCTCAGCCGTAATAAATATTTTATTTTATATTAATATTGAGCGATGAGCAATGTCTTCAAAGACCCGTCGATTACCAAACTCGAGATTGCCGCTGGAATGGAACATTTTCGGTATTCCTGGTTTTAGCGCTTCGACATGAAATTATGTTCGCGATCTACGAACTCACGAGCGATCATGGCAGGTTTTTAAAGAAGCGGCCCATGTCGGCGCTCGTGGTGTGCACAGACGTTCATTACCAAGACCTCTCGAACCGGCAACTTCCGAAATGTGTTAATTTAGATCAATATTAGTTCTGCGGAGCCGTGTTCCGAGTTAACAAAGTGACCTTGCAGATTTGGAGAACACAGTTGTGATGGCTTCATTTGCTAGCATCCAACCAGTGATTTCCTGGTGAAGTAGGACGTAAAGATGCAAATATTAGCATAATTAACGAGGTTGACTGTAAAATGAGCTGGCAAAATCGGCGCATATGCTCTTCGAGGGTTTGTTTTAGCGTAAAAATTTAAAGGCGTAGCATAAAGAATAAATATGAGATTCATTTCCTTTTGTAGGGATTTCTATGGAAAGTTGAGGTCGAAGCTGCTGGTGTGGTGTTGATTTTGTGAACTGTATCATCTGCAGATTTGACCACCTGCTGTCCCTGGTTGGGCCTCTCCTGCAAAAGAAGCTAACCTCTTGGAGGAAGCCGATTCCCCCAGCTGAAAGGTTGTCGTTGACAATCCGGTAATTTGAGTAATTTTATGACTACTAAGAATGCGCCATTAAACTTCACCTTTGAAAGCTTCCTTGATTAACAAAAAAGAAAATAGCTAATAGTCTTGCATTCCTTCAGCCACTGTCAGTTAATTTGTGTGAACTAACATACTTATTGAAAAAAGTGTCCTATTAGTTCAACATAGTACATACCGTAGAATACCATGCATCCGCTCATTCCACATTAAGCGCCCATTACCAAATTTGTGAGATCTGAGAAAATACGCACAGTACATTTTACAATTTATATGTAAAATTGATGACCGGACAAGCGCCCATCCCCCATTTTCTCGCGATTATTTCTATATTTTAAGTGGGCGCTTGCCCGGTATTTTACGGTAGTTTTCTGCTTCACTCACAGCCAAAAATCAGATAGACATTTATTTTAGTCATCTCTTTTCGTCGGTAGAGATTTTGTAATGAAAACAAGGTATTTGAACCAGCTCTGCCACAGGGTGGTAGGGTCGTGGCGCCATTGGCGCCATGTTCGTGGTCGCCAGGCAGCTCGGTGGACGTGCATTGTTGTTGAACTGGCCGGATATTGAGTCAATCAGTGCCACCAAACTCAGATTATTAATTTATTTCCCAGCGTATGTCTGTACGGAAATTATGCTTCTTTGGTTGTTCATTTTATTTTGTATCTGGATATGGGAACACCCATTGCGAGCCAGAATTTTCAACTGCGCCGTGTTGGAATCCAATAAACGTACAAAATGGATGCCCGGTGATCGAAATGTAGCTCCAAGTTAGGTATTTCTCTATACCGAAAGTTATCCAAATACAATGCAATACAACGGAAGCAAAGACGAATGGAGTGGTTTCGCCGGGTGAACCGCAAAGATGAGAACCGCTCAAGAAAGCATTATAATATATGTGGTGCTGGCTAGTTGCGTTTGTTTGTTTGAAGTTTTGCAAATGAATTTTGCTGTCATCACACCTTTGGCAAAAACACCATTGCACAAAAAAGTCACGTGGACGCACTTGTTTGGCATTACCCGAATAAAAACGCTGGTGTCGCAGATTTCACACATGCCAGCGATCCATAAACGTTCGCAGATGAAGCGAGCGCCTTCAGTGTTATGACATTGTGTGAATATCTCCCATATGATATTCTTAGTGCATCAAGACCAATGCCCTGACAGGACTAGGCAGGAAATAAGGACTATTGAAACTAGTGATGTTGCAAACTTTATGGGTTTGCAACGTCGCTATATTCCCCGATCTTTGAATTGGGAGGTAGGTACCCCAACTTTTCAGAATTGAAAGTGCAAAATCATAAAATGGAGGTTCAAGAAACTGCAGTCAGGGTCCAAGTGTGGAACCCGAACAGTCATGCTAATAAATACATTTGTATGCACATATTTACAGATAAGTACCAAGAGCCTCGACACCATGATTTCTGAAGAACCTCTGTAGCCCGAAGTTTTGAGGTTCATGGCTTGCAGGACCTTGACCTGCATTGAATTTGACCAATGAGCTCAGTCAACTCTACAAGTTTGAAAGAGTGAAATACTGAAACCTAATGGTTTCTTCATTAAAACCACCCTTTATTGAACTTCTTTTAGATACCTTGCACATGGGTCTTCGCAGCTCATATGCTCGATGGGCTACCGAATCGGCCGGTCAACAACATCCTTAATTATCAGGGAGACGTGCCTGGCTCTCCACAAGGTGTTGGACCCACTATACCGCCCTGTGAGTATGGTGGCAATAATTCTGCCGACACCACTATGTCTCGCAACAAATTGTTTAATTTGAACGAGTTTATGTACATTTCAGTGACCAGAGCTTACGACATTTTATATCATTTCGGTGATGTCTTCTTAAGCCGTTTCCCAGTGTGCTAACCCAGCTTGGCGAACGGCAGGTAGTTCGAATGAAGCTCGGTGCAAGCCCGACATTATATTCCTATTCCCCGAGCATACCGAAGCAAAGTTAAAGGTGTCCACCCACAGCACCCTCCGTTTGGAAGCCCGGCTTCTACCGTGGGTGGTCCTAGCTGTGAATGTCGCCATGACCCACGGCCACCAGAGTCTTTGATTGTGGGCCCAAGTATGGCAGCCTGTGAAGCGAGGCTACCTGGGAAACAAATTATCATGTCGACAAAACGTCGCAGGACCCATGCGGCCCTTAAAGTGAGTATCTATGAGATGTCGCAGTGTCTATGAAATGTATTTAATGCAAAGTTGTTCACGAAATATCACAGTGGGTTCATTCTTTTTAGCTGCACCGATTCAGAAAAATGCAGAGCGGTGAACGTCCGGTGTGTGTATTGACTTAGGACTGAAAGTACACCACCAAACACTTCTCTGCACCGGTTCAGCTAACAAAATCCACCCAGTGTCGACGAAACTTGTTCAGGAAATAGGAGTCGACACAAAGGTGTTCACGGAACGTCAAACTGCCGCGGAAATGTGCTTATGAAATGCGAGTCGACGCAAAGTTGTCCACGAAACCCGTTTTGATGTAACGATACAAACCCCTCAGAGTATGCATTTTTTCTCACTGCTATTTTCTATTCTGCATAGACAATGCATCTACACCTAGAAAAATTATAAAGCCTCATTTGTCTGGACAACAAAGAAGACATGCATGTATCAACACTTTTTTTACTGTTCCTAAATCTATTTTTCTTTAAAGGGGCGATGCAACAATTGTTGTACTTTCCGCAAATACCGCTTAAAACGGATCCCTGACGTTAATGACCTATGAAACACGCGTTCGTTTTTCACCCCACGCAATAGAAGTCCCAGAAAAAAACTTAAGAAAAACGAGCAGCGTTCACCCCTCAACTCGCAGCCAGAACAAGCGGCCACGTGATCTGGAGCGGATTATATGCCGCCAATGTTGCGCATAGCCACGCGCTGGGGGTTGGCAAAGCACCGGACACGCGCTGAGTTCCAGGCATTGTTATGGCTCGGCTATTGTCGTCGTTGCAGCGATTGGACACGGGCCACTACCCGAATGCTTCTCGAGCTAGTAATTATCACGAGCCCAAATCGAGTGCCCACGCAATGCTCGGGTCCAATCTATGAACCGCATTCAAATATCGTCATATGGGTGTACTGCGATCCCCACGTTACGTCATCAAATTTTGCAAAGGAGAGATTGAATGAAAATGATCCATTTTGTCCTTGAAATTACACCGTAACAAAGGAGTTTCTTGGCCAGTGGCGTTGCGTGTGAGTATCCTTGAGTCCCAGGTGTGGCAGTAAGCTCGTGTAAAGAGGAAAACATTCCAATTGAGTATCGTTGCACCACTCCTTTAAGCACTGCCCTTTCCATTCTTTGACACGTGTACTTTCTTTTTTGTTCCTGCAAGAATCAAGAACGACAATTCTTTGGGAGTTGCAGGTCTAATTAGTGTTGTGTGGTATGTGGAAACTTACATGAAAGTAGCTAAGAGTACTTGATCAACTGCTCTGCAGGCCCCCAACACTGCCCAGTGGGAGCGACTTGCTGGGGAGTTCGAAAGGCTGTGGAATTTCCCGAACTGTGTCGGAGCCCTGGACGGCAAGCATGTGGCCATCCAAGCACCACCTGGTGCAGGCTCCGACACGTTCAACTACAAGGGGTTCCACAGCATCGTCTTACGTGCAGGTTGCGACGCCAGCTACAAGTTTACGCTGGTAGACGTTGGGCAACCAGGGCGGTATAGTGATGGAGGCATCTTCAGAAACTCTGAAATGGAGCAGTCCACACTGTCTGGAAGACTTGGTCTCCCGCCGGCTGGACAGCTGCCCCATACATCAACCAAACAGCCTTTCGTCTTTGTAGTAGATTAGGCCTTCCCCCTGCTCACCAACCTGATGCGCCCATACCCTAGGAAAGATCTGAAGTTGAAGCCGAGGGTGTTCAACTACAGACTTTCCAGGTCGAGGAGGGTCATTGAAAATGCTTTCGGCATCCTAGTAGCACGTTGGCACATCTTCAGACAACCAATCCAGGGGTCTGAGGAGATCCTGGATGCCATTGTCTGGGCATGCGTCAACCTGCACAACTACTTAAGGGTGTGCGATGAAAGCGAGTAGGGAGAACGTCGCTACTGCCCTGTTGGATATGCCGACCGAGACGAAGCGTCGGGGGCCATAACCAATGGTCAGTGGAGGACTGATGCCGCTGACGGGAGTGCACTTCCAGATGTGACCCGCCTTGGCACAAACAATGCATCTGAAAGCAACAAAGCAGTGAGGGAGAAGTTCCTAAATACTTCTGCTCCTCACATGGCGAAGTACCTTGGCAGTACAAAGTGGTATTCAGAGGCTGCATGCCTGAGAACTAGGTGCAATAACCCGCTGAAAGAGGTTATTTTAATATTTTGTTTCCACTACGTAGTTCATTTGTTAGAATTATTTTCGTTGAACAGACGTTAGAGAAAAGGGAACCAAGCACCTTGAATGCATTTTTCTCCGTTTTACTTATTTTGGGCATAAATTTGGCAGAAAAACTATCGTTTGGCAATGGGATACAAGGAGAAGCTCGGTGATGGTTTTACTTAATTTAACGGGCAGTTCAACTATGGAATTGTTTTTTTTATTTGCTTCGCTAGTTTTTTTTTACGACAACATGGAAGGCAAAACATTTGTTAACATTTGGAACATGATGGTGCCATAAACTTTCAGTGGCTTGGTAAGACTAGGAGCCGCTGAATGTACCCAGGGTACTGCATTCCATAGCGTCCGCTTGACTGGAAATTAAGCTTTTTGACGACTGGGACTCTTGTTTCGCGGTTGTTCAATTTAAGCATGTGAAAAACATTTACTCACATGAGAAACTCGTGAGGAACTACTCAACATTTGCTGGGTATTTTCATGTGGAGTAGCGTTTTGCATGTGGCTTTGTGCAGATGATAAAGCAAAAGTCTTGCGTTTGTTTTGGCCATCAAAGATTAGGAATATTAGAAAGAATGAAGCATATTGCAAACAAATAAAGGTGTCCCCCATGTATCCATATTCAACTACCGACTTGAATGTTAATTCATCATCTCACGTCACAGTAGTAACACTTTATTACATAGTGCCTCAGAATGACAACTCCCGAAATCACAATAGCTTCGTTGCACTGCCTAAAAATGACTGCTCAAAGCATAAAGAAGTACCGTATTTACTCGAGTAACAGCCGCACTATTTATGAACAAGGCCCTTGTGCTTACATTCCCGCAGAACACATATACAGCCACTAATTGCGTTGCTGCATAAATAACGTAGGGAATAACCAGACAGAGAACACGATTCTCCATACAAATGCAATCTTCACAGAGGGTATCTTTGCACGAAAACATTATCCCTGTCCTGTAAACAGCTGGAGTCATACTGTCGTTTGCGATGATTGGCAATCTCTGAGCTCCGCGGAAAAGCGAACCCTCCGTTTTTCTTCATAAACAGTGCGGCTCTTACTGAGTAAATACTGTCACGAATGACAAGTGATGAGGCGGCGTATGACTGAGATAAACTGAACGTTTAATGGGGCGAACTTGTGCCCAAAAATAAAAAGGGAAAAGAAAGATAACAAGAGAGGGTCGCGGGCGTCGAAGGTGGCGAAGCAGCAAGGTCGAACGCTGGGGCGAAAACTGACTGCGGCTCGCCACGCGGAGCCCCTTATGTACACGCGTGGGGTTCTGGAACAATCGGCGTGGAAGGTTCGACGCGTAGAATATTCGGGCCTAGAATAAACAACAATGTGCTCGAATTCACCAGAACATGAACTGGAAGCATTAATAAAATCAGCGGAACTCCCAGGAATCGAGCCCTGGGCCTCCGCACGAAAGTCAAGCGCGGTAACCACTCGGCCACGCACGCAGTTGCTCGCTGACGCGCGTGGCATTACTCGCCCCTTTAAAAAGGCATCGTCTCGATGCCACGTGAAAGGCAACAGAGCAGGACAACCTAAAGAATGGAAAAATACGGAGGCTGGCAAAACACAATCCTATCAAGTGTTGCACGAGATCACGGTTCACAGTCTTATCGCGCGTAGTACGGCTTGAGGCGCACGACGTGGACGACTTCGGGTCGTGGAGGGCGGCGTGATGAAGTGCGTGTTCCGTCGGGCATCACCTCGTAGTTCAGATCGCCGAGTCGGCGAAGCACTTGTAGGGTCCGAAGCAGCGCTTCAGGAGTTTCTCGCTTAGACCGCGTCAACGTATTGGGGTCCAAACACACACACGGTCTCCGGGATTGAAGCGAACGTCGATCCGGCAAAGGTTGTACCAGGTAGCGTCGACACGTTGTTGATCTCGAATTCGGAGTCGGGCGAAGCTGGCGAACTTCTTCGGCTCGTTGAGCAACCACCTGGGCGTCGGGTATCCCATCGTCAGCTGGCTCGTGGGGTAGCATTGCATCAAGCATGGTCGACACTTTCCTGCCATGGACCAGCTGAAACGGTGTTACTCCTAAGGTCTCTTGCACCTCCGTTATGTAAGCAAATGTGACGTAGGGTAACACCTCGTCCCAAGTCTTGTGCTCTACGTCGACCTACATTGAGATCATGTCGGCGATGGTTTTGTTCAGCCGTTCTGTTAGTCCATTTGTCTGCGGATGGTACGCAGTGGTTCGACGGTGGCCAGTGCCACTGAGCCGAAGGATCTCTTGCGTCTGCTGGGCCGTGAACGATGATCCACGGTCGGTAATGAGGACTTCGGGGGCGCCGTGCCGGAGGACAATGGACTCGATGAAAAACTTGGCGACTTCCACAGCCGTACCTGATGGAAGGGCTTTCGTCTCAGCGTACCGTGTGAGATAATCTGTGGCGATGGTTATCCAGCGGTTTCCCGACGTTGACGGCGGGAAAGGGCCAAGTAAATCCATTCCGATCTGCTGGAACGGCGTAGACGGAGGAGCAATCGGATGCAGATGCCCTGATGGCTTCGTCGGCGGTTTCTTGCGTCGCTGACACTTGTGGCATGATCGAGTGCAGAGGTGAACGGTCTTTGGTAGCCTTGGCCAGTAGTATTTTTCTCGAATCCAGGCGAGCGTCCTGCTGTAGCCGAGGAGCACAGCCATTGGGTCGTCGTGACAGGCCTGGAAGATCTCATCTCTAAGGTCGGCAGGGATTATCAGCAGCCATGGCGAGTTGTTGTCTCCGAAGTTCTCTTTTTAAAGCACACCTTGTCGGAGGACGAAGGTCCGCAGGGCTCTCAAGAAGACACGGGGGATAGTACCCCCTCGTCCTTCGAGGTGCTCGATTAAGGCGTGCAACTCAGGATCGTCTCTTTGACGTCGCGCCATGTCGTCGGTGTTGACCGCCCCAAAGAAGCACTCGTCGTCATTGTCGTCGCTGCTACCGGAGGATGTCTCGACAGGGGCTCTGGACAGGCAATCGGCGTCGCTGTGCTTGCGGCCTGACTTGTAGACCACAGTCATGTTGAACTCCGGTAGTCGGAGACTCCATCGAGCGAGTCGTCCTGACGGGTCCTTGAGGTTCGCAAGCCAGCAGAGCGAGTGGTGGTCCGTGACTACACGGAACGGGCTACCGTACAAGTACGGACGAAACTTCGTGATTGCCCAGACGACCGCAAGGCATTCTTTTTCAGTCGTGGAGTAATTTTTCGCCGCTTTGGACAGTGTCCGACTTGCGTAGGCGATAACTCGCTCGGTGCCTTGTTGCACTTGCACCAGTACCGCGCCAATTCCAGCGTTACTGGCGTCCGTGCGAATTTCCTGTTTCCGCATCCTGATCGAAATGTCCAAGAACAGGAGAAGTTTGCAGTCGTCGCTTCAGCTCGTCGAATGCCTGCTGCGCTCCTCGGCCCATTCGAACTTCTCGGCGTCCTTCGTGAGGTTTGTGAGCCGTGCGGAAATCCTTGCGAAATTTCGAACGAAGCGGCGATAGTAGGCACATAATCTAAGGAACCTTCGCACGGCCTTCTTGTCTCTCGGCGCTGGAAATGCTGCGACGGCGCTAATCTTCTCTGCGTCAGGGCAAACGCCTTCGTTACTAACCACGTGACCGAATAATTTCAATTCGTCATAGGCGAACCGACACTTTGACGGCTTCAGGGTGAGTCCGGCGGTCTGTATGGCCTAGAGAACAGCTCGGAGTCGTCGCAAGTGCTCGTCGAAGTCGCCGGAAAACACTACGACGTCGTCGAGGTAGAGGAGACAGCTCTGCCACTTCAGCCCTGCCAGTACGGAGTCCATGACACGCTGGAAAGTTGCTGGCGCCGTGCACAGTCCGAGGGGCAAAACCTTGAACTCGTACAGTCCATCCGGCGTGACGAAAGCTGTCTTTCTCGGTCCCTTTCGTCGACTTCGATCTGCCAGTAGCCGCTCTTCAGGTCCATCGATGAAAAGTATCGAGAGTGGCGCAGCCGGTCCAAAGTGTCGTCAATGCGGTGGAGTGGATAGAACGTCTTTCTTCGTCACCGCGTTCAGCTGTCGGTAGTCCACGCAGAACCTAAGCGTTCCGTCCTTCTTCTTAACCAGTACGACTGGAGAGGCCCCCGGGCTGCTTGATGGCTAGATTATGTCGTCGTTCAGCATCTCTTGAACTTGCTCCTGGATCACCTCCCTTTCTTTAATGGAAACTCTGTACGGTGATCAATGCAAAGGGCGCGCGTCGTTCTCGGTAACGATGCGGTGCTTCGCAATGGCTGTTTGGCGCACCTTCGACGACCTGGCAAAGCAGTCGCGGTATTCGGCGAGGAGGTTAAACAGATGCCGTCGTTTCGGGCCCGGAAGCTTAGGGTCGATGTCGAGCTGCGCAGGCGACGTACTTTCTTCCTGAGGTGTCGAGGGTTCGTCAGTAATGGCGGCGATATCGGCGGAGTTTTGGGGGTCCTCGACGTGGCCAATGGCTGCACCTTTCGTGAGGTGTTGCGTTTCATTCCGAAAGTTCGTCACGAGTACCACAGCGCGGCCATCCTGATGTTCCGCTACTCCTCTTGCGACGCCTATTCCTCTTCCTAGGAGCAACTGGAGGCTTCCCCGAGCAGAACTTCGCCGCAGAAGGCTTCGGTGATCCCGACGGGCACGAAAACACTCGACCGCGGCGGTAAGTTCACGTGACTTGCGAGAACTCGGACCGCGGATGATGTCACATTGGTTCCTCCGGTGGTGAAACAGGTTTTCGTAGTGTCAACCGGTTTGCTCCGAGGTCGGTGACGGCGCCATACTCGCAAAGAAAGTCCATTCGAGGTTAACATCCCTCGCACAGTCTTGCAGAACGACGAACTTCACAGGGCACGTCTCACCGTGGATCTCGACGCGAGCAGTGCATCTCCCGACTGGTGTAATGAGGTGTCCTCCGGCGGTTCGTATTTGGGGTCCGTCCCACGGCGTCATGACTTTTCGAAGGCGGCGGGAGAGCCTCCACTCAAGACTGAGTAGTCTGCTCCGGTGTCCTTGAGTGCTGATGCGTCGACGCCGTCGATGACGACGTTTAGGTTGTTGGACACCGTTTCAGGGGCGTCGTTGCGATGCGTAGCGTCGGGAGAGTGGGAGCGCTCCGTCGTTCTTGAAGGCTCTTTACTTCGGTCGTCTTCGCCAACGCCACCTCCAGGCGTTGCCGCACTTAGATTTCACGGCGACGCAGGGGAGACAGGCTCTCTCGGCGGGGTCGTGGCGCTGGGAACGCTGAACGTCGTGGCGATGGGGAGCGGGCTTCACGGCGGAGGGACGACATTGGGGAGGGCGAGCGACGGAGATACTCCTCGATGTCGCCAGGACGCTCGTCGTACCTTGGGCGCGGGTCGTTCGGGTGGAACCCGCGCAGCCCCAGTTGTCTGTAGGGGCATCGGCGGTAAATGTGGCCGGCGTCACCGCAGTGATAGCACAAAGGGCGTCGATCGGCCGTCCTCCACACGTCGGTCTTTCGTGGCGCTGCTGGTTCCGGGTGGCCGTTCGCCCGATCTTCCTGGCGTCGGGAATACTGCGTCGCAGGAGGTTCACGTCGGGGTGGTGCCGTGACTTGGCGGTGAGCTTGCGGCGGTCGTCGGGCCATGGTGGCGTAGGTCAGCGTCGGTTCTTCGGGCGCGGCCACGGTGATTGGGGCATCTGGTAGGAACGCTCGCTGAACCTCGCCTAGGACGACCTCGGCAATGGAAATCGATGCCGGGCGTTCAGCAGTCGGCAGAAGCTTCTTAAGCTCCTCCCGGACGACGTCGCGCATGATGTCGCGAAGGCCGGGGTTGCTAGGGCTGATGTCGTACCCCGATGAAGAAGCCGCAGCGACGCCGAGTGCCGATGGTAGTGGCTGGCTCTCGCGAGGAGGGCACGCTCCATGTTCGTGACCTCCGTGACGAAGTCTTCGACGGTGTATGGGGGTTGCGAACTAGACCACCGAAGATGTCATCCTTGACACCTCGCATTAGGATCCGCAGCTTTTTTCGTCGGTGGCTTGAGGGTCGGCGCAAGCGACCAGGTGCAGGACATCCTCGACGAAACTTGTGATGGTCTCGTTTGCGCCCTGGGTCCTCACGCGAAGAAGCTCCTCGGCCCTCTCCCGCCGATACTGGTTGGTGAAAGTTCGTACCAGCTCATTCTTGCAGACGGTTCACGAGATCAACGAAGTCCTCGCGATTCTCGAACCAGTGCCTGGCCGTTCCTTCGAGTGCGAAGTAAAGATTCTGCAGGCGCTGGTCGTCCGTCCATTGGTTGTGTTTGGCCACCCGCTCGTACTGTTGTAGCCAGTCCTCGATGTCTTCATCAGGCTCACCATGGAAGGACGCCGGCGTACGAGCAGCGACGGGTAGGACGACAACTGGTGGGGTGGTCATCGTCGGGATTTTCTCTTTCGGCTTGTGCAGCAGGGATCCGGTTTCCGGGAGTTGGACTTCGGTATGGCGGCTTGCTCGGGCGTCGGTGTCTTCTGCTATGGGTAACCTTCCGGAGTCGAGCACCTCAGTTGGCCGGGATGTCTTCGGAGGGGTACGGTCCACGGGCATAGAATGCAACTACCCCGCACCTCCACCAAAATGTCACGAATGACAAGTGATGATGCGGCGTATGACGGAGTAAACTGAACGTTTAATGGGGCGAACTTGTGCCCAAAAATAAAAAGGAAAAAGAAAGATAACAAGAGAGCGTCGCGGGCGTAGAAGCAGGCGAAGCAGCAAGGTCGAACGCTGGGGCGAAAGCTGACTGTGGCTCGCCACGCGGAGCCCCTTATGTACATGCGTGAGCTACTGGAATAAACGGCGTGGAAGGTTCGACGCGTAGAACATTCGGGCCTAGAATAAACAAACATGTTCTCAATTCACCAGAACATAAACTGAAAGCATAAATAAAGTCCGCGGAACTCCCAGGAATCGAACCCTGGGCCTCCGCACGAAAGTCAATGACGACCCCTCAAAAACCAGTAACTTGGCTACATGGACGACCCTCAAAAACCAGTAACTTAGCTACATGACGACCCCTCAAAAACCAGTAACTTAGCTACATTGCGCCTCAAAAGGACAGCTTCTCAGATCACAGTAGTAATAGTTCATTGCACTGTGCCGCAACATGACGGCCCCTCAAAAAACAGTAACTTAGCTGCATTGTGCCTCAAAAAGACAGCTTCTGAGACCACAGTAGTAATAGTTCATTGCACTGTGCCGCAACAAGACGGCCTTTCAAAAAATAGGAACTTAGCTACATTGCACCTCAAAAGGACAGCTTCTCAGATCACAGTAGTAATAGTTCATTGCATTGTGCCGCAACTTGACGGCCCCTCAAAAAACAGTAACTTAGCTGCATTGTGCCTCAAAAGGACAGCTTCTGAGATCACAGTAGTAATAGTTCATTGCACTGGGCCGCAACATGACGGCCCCTCAAAAAAAACAGTAACTTAGCTGCGTTGTGCCTCAAAAGGAGGAGCTTCTCAGATCACAGTAGTAATAGTTCATTGCACTGTGCCTCAACAAGATGGCCACTCAAAAAACAATAACTTAGCTGCATTGTGCCTCAAAGGACAGCTTCTGAGATCACAGTAGTAATAGTTCATTGCACTGTGCCGCAACAAGACGGCCCCTCAAAAAGCAGGAACTTATACTACGTTTTAGCTTCGGTCCAAGCGCACACAAAGCTACGTGTGGCCGGAGCCAATCACACGCCGCCAACAGGTCACGCGATCTCGCCTGCACTTTTGTATCACTCCGCTTTGCCGCTGATCGTCAGCGTATCCCGCGCTCGCCGAGTATTTCGTCTGCTACGGGTCTATCAACGGTATCGTCTGCTACAGGTTTAAAACGTGCCCTTTCACGTTCTGAAATTTAGTCATAGGGGATGTCAGTACGTAGGCTGGCCACTGGCGTCTGCGTCCGAGCTTTCGATCCTGTTCGGCATTTCGGCATAGTTTCGAGATGTAAGTACACGTTCCAACGTGCCCGATGACCCAACCATTGATGTTTCCTTGCATTGTTCGGATATACCGAGGCTCGAGGCGCAGACCTTTCCTCCAGCTTCTCGGCGTTCAACGTGATCGGCAGGTAAAGGGGTGCCCTGATTTCGCCGCGTATCAGTGAATCGTAGTGGCCCGGACGCTTTTGTTGTTTACAACGCATTCGCGGTACGGCGCGGCCGGAGTCTCCTGCAGAATTTGAAAGTAGACATTCATCACGACCTTTCGCGCCTGATGCCAAAACGTGCCTTTGCGAAAGGACGTTTTGAAACGACTCGGTGAGGAAAGCAGCGAAGGACGCTGCACATGATTCGGCCATTACGGGAACAAAATCACACAGAAAACCGAGCGAGCGCTGCAGCAGTGTTGCCAGCGGATGTACGTGTTTTCACCAAACCACATGCATTGACATATATTAATAAAAACGTAAACTTCCGACAATTCATTCCTTTAGTTGCAAATCATTCTCAGCAGTACACATCTGTAATATTGTGCAACGTTTACGCACAAAACAGCTATTTAAAATAAGATAAACATATATACTTTTGCAGACTACTTTGTGGTGCGCAGGAATGCTCTTCTCGAAGTTACGAACCGTCCCTCAGCCTTTGGCTGCGCTCGGACGGAAGCTGAAACGAAGTATAGCTACATTGCGCCTCAAAAGAACAGCTTCTCAGATCACGGCAGTAATATTTCATTGCACTGTGCCGCAACACACAACTCCTTAAAAAAGAAAATTCACTGTACTGTGCTTCATAATGACAAGTCTTCGGACCACAGTTTTTACGACACACCCGTGTCCAAAAGAAAAAGCACATGTGGTCATGAATAATGAAGGAAATCTTGAGTACATGCTAAGTAGTGAAAAGTATAAAAATATAAATTTCTCCAAATACAACACATGTGATATCTGGAATAAAATGTCAGAGTCAACAAGATGGCATACACACCATGAGCGGCTGAATGGCAATGAGAACACTTAACTTTACCTGGTTGATGCATGGCAAACAAATAGCCAGAAAAAATTTGTAAAGCCAAAGTTACAGCAAAAAGGAGGACATCACCTATTTATCACATTTAAATAAAAACTACAATGGCGCATAACAAAAAAGTAACACACATTTTTGTTTAAAGCATTAAAATAAAGATACTAATTTAAAAGAAATGTTCATTATTTTAAATAATCACCTAAACACATCTTGAAATGTAACTAACTCTGTCCATGCCCATATAAAAAATTCCCTCAATTGTGCACCTACCGTATAAAGCGGAATATAGGTCGAACCGCAATATAAGTCAACTCCCTAATTTACAAGTTGCCAAAACCGAGCAGGCAGAAAACGCGTGAAAAATGACCTTCAAACCTTTCCCCGACTCTTTTGGTAAAGCCCCATTCGCGGCGGTTTGACGAGAAGGCAGGTTTTTGTCCGGTTTCTTCCAAAGTGACACAGGAATGCACGTGCCCCATCGCCGCTTCCGCCCACAGCCCCAGACCATAAGTGCGTTCAACGCACCACCACCGCGCCGTGACGTAACAGAGATGAGTTCGTGTATATAAGACGAGGGTCAACTTTTTGAGGCCCATTTGCAAAAATAAATTGACCTATATTCCGGTTTATACGGTAGTCGATGGTGCACCTTACTTTTTCATATGCCCTTGAAAATTACAATAGACCGTATTGTGATGTGTTGCCTCCGGGTAGACGGAATTTCACATTTTACTCGTCGTTTAGGTGATCGCGGCGCCTCTTCTGGGATTCGTGGACTAATTTTAACAAGTTAAATTTGGTATCGCTGAGCTCTAAAGGGTGCACGCGCCGTAGCTCATGACACAAGTGGACTGCGAATGCCATAAACGGTTCCGTTAAGTCCAACTGCTGCTGCAGAGGCGCATTCGCCATCTGCCTTGTGGACTCGGCGATCACCTGCAGCAAGGCAGAACTGTCTTGCGCCTGAGGAGGCCCTGTCCTCCTTGCCCGCCTCCGAGCCGGCGGGTGGACTGCTGGCTCAGCAGAAGCGGGCGGCTGTGCAGGAGCAGATTGCTGTGCTGGAGGAGGCTGCTGAGGTGGAGCAGGCTGCTGCGGTGGAGAGGGACCTTCACAGCTGGTACCAGCGGAGGCTGGTTCCAGCTGTGAAGGGCGTGGCGGCTGATGGTCTCGCTCCAGCTGCAGGAGCACCTCGCATGTTGCTGACGGAGCCAGGTCATCCAGCGTTGTGTCCTATGGAAAGGACCGGGCCAGGACAGTTTCGTTAAAGGGGCCCTGCAACAACTTTTTGACTGGTTTTTAATTTGTACCGAACCTGAGCGCACTGAACGTAGTACCCTAATGGCACTTTTCTTTTCTCGAATTCCGCTTTATTTTAAAAATTATAGGCAAATTAGAATTACAAAAACAATCAAAAAATAACCTCCTTCATGACGTCGTAGGTCCTGGCTTGAGTGGCCGTGAACTAGAGGAGGGGTAGTGAGCTCATCGAGCGCTCACGGCTGCCGCATTCCGTGTCGACGATCAACACTTCGAAAAGTATGAATATTCCAGTTAATTTTGAAGCCAATATCAAATAGCGTATGATGTGAAACTAGTATTTGATAATTAGAACATTTGTGCAGCCCTACTCATCGCACATAATACTGTACTTCCTTAATTTTCAGTGGCATCGCCCAGATTGCCACGTGCCAGACAATTTCAGTTTCCTTTTTGAGAACAGTTCCCTTTCGGCGCAGACATGGCACAAATTGTGCACAAATACAACCTTTGGAGGTGCATTTTGCATGAATTTCGTTCTGGCGCAGTTCGGCGAAAAGGACGCAGCAGTTCCACCACTGCACGTGGTTCAAGTAATGAAAACTGTAAAAAAGACCTTCAACCTAATTTAAGGTTAAGGAAGCAGAGCTTAGCACAGTAAACTCTCACTTGAGCGAACGTCGGTTGAACAAATATTTCAGAATAACAAACTTTAAAATAATCCCTGGCCATTTTCCTATGCATTCTATGCAAAAATGTTTCAATTAAATGAATTAATGAATTTCGGAAAAGCTAATATTTCAGTCCAACGAACTTGATCGGTGGACCAAGGATTATTTTTGCAATCAATGCAACGAAGTTTTAGTGCTCTGCAGTGCTGGCGTAGCCGATGCCCCGCCGCCGCCTCTGCAGTGGCGGCGTAATATCGCTGGCGTTTACAGCACTGCCGAGGCAAAGCGGCGGCACAGTAGACGAAAATGAAGCATGTGGTGCGTCTGTTTTTCTTTGTCATTGGTTCAGTTCGGCCATCTTAGCTTTGGGTAACAACGGTAGGACGGCAGTTTGTGTGCCCACTTTCATAATGAGTACAACGAAGTGAAAGCGGTTGTCTCTATCAGACAAGCTCAAAATCCTTCAGTGTCTGGACAACGGTCAAAGGCGAGTGGACGTTGCAAAAAACTATGGGATCCCACCGTCAACGTTGTCAACGATAGTGAATCAAAAGTTGAAGCTTGAAGGAGAAACTGTGTTCAATCCCAACAGGAAACGACTGCACAAGATATTTCGAGCCAGTGGACGATGCCCTTGCGGTATGGCATTGTCACAGCAACAAGCTGTGCCAGAGGAAGTGCAAAAAAAAACATAGACTATCTGGACAGCTTTGTTACTTCATGCACTTTAAGAGCGCCAATGCAAATGAAAATTAGTTTTTCTTTTTTTTTCAAAATGAGAAAGTCAGCAAAGTAACTGTTATGCACTTTGTATATATTGATGTACGTGACTCCATAAATTGCATCTCACACTTTTCACTCGATGTATGCTGTACCCTATGCTGTTCCATATTCTAGTAAATATATTCAGTTTCGTGAATTTTCAGTGAACTATTTTCTTGGGTCCCTTAAAGTTCACTCAAGTGAAGTTTTACTGTATTTAGCTGCGCATCATCAAAGCCAAATGTTGACTGCCACATTTGTCACAGGCATGGAAACACTCAAAACATTATTCGAGTGCTTTCAAAGAAGAAATACAAAACAATTCACCAAGGCAATAGCCAGGAACACTGCATACAGAACAAAAGCAGCATATGTGAATGCCGTGGCATAAGAAACTTTGGGTCACGTTTAGCTGAAAAACGGTTGTCTCAATTCAACACTATGCATTCTTCTTCTACTTCTAATGCTTCACCCCTGTGTGCAAGAGTCGGCTGAGTCCATGAGAGTTGCAACAAACTTGTTGCAACTCTCATGGACAAGAACTTGTGAGGAGCTAAAACATTACGTTGGTGTACTCCATGCCGTTCTCTGGCTCCACAGCTTCATCCATGTCCTCCACCTCAGTGTAGTAGGCCTCCATGAGCAGGTCTGCGCACATAACAAACAAAGCATGAGTGTCGCTGTAACCTATAACTCCGGCAAAGTGATTAAGGGACAAGCTGCCCCTCACCTGTATAGTGCAGAAGAAATAAAACGTTTTGCACGCATGTGATATATTTTCTGTCCGACACATAGCACACTTTTAAACCATCCTGATGGTATTTTTTAATGACCTGAAATTATATGGTGCTTTGGACATAAAGATGTGTTATGAATGCAGGCATTGTCCCCTTTATGTTCATAACCAATACAATAAACTGGATATGGGGTTAAGTGCATAATGGGTACCACTGCACATACATAATGCAAATATCAGTAGTGGCACCAAGAACAACTGATTTGTTGTACAAAAAATTAGGAACTAATTTAGAGCTAATTAAATTTCACAAATGACATCATAGAAGTCCTGAAACAGTTTCATCATTTCGCCACCATGTCACTAGACTGCAGAGGTTTTATGGAGAACAGCTTCTCAGCTGAAAAAAGCTCGGCATTTTTATTATGTAAGGAAACTTGCCTCTAGCGGTAGCCCTGGCCGCGGTTGGTTGACCCGCAGGGCCAGCAGCAGCTGATGACGGCGGCCCACTTGTACTGGCGGCCGCTTTGGGTCTGGTAAAAGAAACCGAAAATGTGAAACATTCATACTAAGAATCAGTTGCACTGGTTACAGTAAAAGATCTAGCATAATACCGTCTGTGCTGGATCTGGCCCTGCAAAAAACTAAGCAGCTTGAAGAGGGGCCATGTGGGCTCCCTTTCATCGTCTCGTCCGGCGCCACTCCGGCTGCTGTTTTGTTTTTGTTTTTTTCATGGGCGAACTTTGCAAGTAGCGCCCGCCATGCCTGAATGCAGGCGTTCGAGTCTCTGCCTGCAGTGGAGAAAGCAAATGCTCAGATAAGGGAATGTCATTTTTGGTAGGAAATAGTAATTGTATGATAGCCATCCTAATTAAACTAGGTTTCACATACGTTCTGAAACTTAGTACCGACAAACTGTGTCCACCATGCTCAGGGGCGGATTTAGACGGGGGGGGGGGGTCCGGATGTCCTGACCCCCCTCTTGATTTCTGCATATGTAAAATTTAGGGCATGAAACGAGGGAGAGGGGTTTCTACACATATGGTACGCTGACCAACACCTGACCCCCCTCAGGAAATTCCTGCATCCGCCCCTGACCATGCTGATATCTGACTTACTGGGAGCGTTTACTTCACTCTGCGAATTTTAAAACACAAATGGTACTCCGAATCCTAATCTAGTTGTAACTACCACCGCTGCAATAGGCAAAACTATGTCTGAAGTGGTTCGATCTGACTACATGCTTTCTCGTCACGTCTGGACGCCAAGCAGAGGTTGATGCACCCAGAATAGCGACTAGCGCGAATGCCGCATCATCAGTAGCTTGCCGAAAAATAACTTGCGGCTGATGATCGAGCGTTCGCGCGTGGTGAGCACGCTCGTGCGTTTGTTTTCCCTCGGCGTGTGCTCTCATTGTTTACCCGACGAGTACTTTTATCCGCGTTTTCTTCAAGGAATGGTAGTGCGTGCATAAGTTCCCCGTCAGCGCGCACTCTCGATTGGCATGTCGCTTTAAAGCATGCGATTTTTTTTTTTTAACTAGAGTTTGTGAAAACGGAACGCATATTGGTATACTTGCACGCCGCATTTATTTATTGCTTTTCTTCGGGGTGGAGGGTCATAAAAACCCAGGACACCTTAAAATGAGAATCTGCCAACGCCGAACAGATTCCACTCTGCGAGCTCGAACAGGCCGTGGCCGAGGCCCCGCGCGAGCTCGTCCGAGTCTCGACGAAACGCCGCTCGGACAAACACAGTGAATCGGGATACAGATAAGCAGTACGGTGGGTAAATAGGACCTTTGAACATGTCAGAGGCAATATTAAAGCGCCGAAAACTCGAGGACACGGGGAAACACGCAGACTGTTTGCTTCCTGTCTCCGTCCTTTTGGCGCTTTTTTTTGAAACCGGCGTTCTGTACTGAGACAGTACTCACCTACAGCGATCCCTATGGCATGCCAGGAGTTGGCACGCTTTACGGTGTCCTTGTAGTCCAGGCGGCGGGCGTTCCACAGCCACGGATACTTTTCCACTTCGTTGATGAGGTCCTCTTCCGAGCAGACCTCACCCGCGTTCCTCGCCTCCGCCGCCATCTTGTCAGAACGAGGCGACGAGGCGGGCGCGTCGTGATTGGCCGGTTGTTTCGGTTGTTTCCAACGCAGCGGGGAAAGTTGGGCTCGCTCCAACTCCTTGCGTCGTGAACGACACGCGCGTGCGTCCCTCCGTCGCTATGGCAACTGATGGTTGCAGACCCTTGGAACGGTCGTTTCGGTTGTTTCGGTCGTTCCGGTCGCTACGGACGCATGTGTGTGGACGGGCCGTGTACTCGTCCATATCTTGTTCGGGCAAAAGGTATCTCGAAAGTCTCTTGAGAACGAAGCGAACGGAGAGCAACGTTTTTTCTTTTGAATTGGTCTGTCCAAAAGTAACGTAAGACAACAGTTTGAATAAAAAGTATTCGGAGACAGGGAAATTGTAAATGTTGAAAGAGATCAGTACCCTCGGGAAGTTGCATGCCATAAGAAACACTTTTCAAAATATATATTTTTTAAATGCAGTCAATTTTCTTATGCCAGAAGCCGGAACAGTTTCCAAACACCGTAACGCCATACCGTAGCACACTATATGCAAGAGCATGGGTGACTAGTCTGCGAACTGAGAGAGGCGTAAGTTATTTTGTATTATATAGCAGACAACAAGTGCTTCTCAATTTTTTACAGAGGGACGCGAGTTGAGCATTCCAAGTTAAACCGCAGTCAAATAAAATTCCTAAGTACTTTACAGATTCAACAAGAACTAAAGGAGCACACTTGCAAGATACACAGTTTGAGTTATGTAAAAGGAAAGGGAAATCAAGACAAACATATTTAAGAGGTTGTAATTACTAGTAAAGACTAGTAATTTTAGTATTTTCAAAGGCAATTAAGTTTCTCTTGGGATTAATTCCTAATAAACTTAATCAAATGATTACAAATTTACTTCAAAATGTAATCAATGAAAGTAATTTGATAACCTGTAACGAGTGCGGTACTGGTGTGACTCTACCTGATTGTGGCGCCGACTGAACTCGGGCTTAGTATGAAACGGAGACGCTATATTTGTTTTGGGGGACACACTATATATGTTTTTGTTTGTTCCTAAACTAGCAAAAAAACGTATATAAAAAAAACGACTGGGAGTTAGTCGTAGACGCGTTTCATGCCAAGTGCGTTAGGTGCAGTTGTATACATTACGCCCTAAAAGAAAGATTATCTTATTGGCACTGACAGCTTAACGAATGCAGGGCGTGGTGAGCCCCGGGAATTTAAATAAATGATTCGCAGCCAATAAGGAACGTGGCATCAACCGATAAGAACGTCGAAAAATGAACCGCGAAGCAAGAAGCGTGATTATAGAAGGTCACGCCGTATGTTTCTTTAGCTGTCCAGGACTATAATCAACGATATGTTTTCACCGTCAGCCGCAGACGAATTTAATGCCACTAACGAGGAAAGTTAACCTCCAAGAAAACTGTTCTATATGCTCGGAAAGGAAAAAAAAATTGTTATGCCAGAATACAAAATAATAATAAAAAATAACTAACGTGAGAAAAGGGCGTTTGAAGACGCACGAGGCGGAATAAAAATTGGAGGGACTCGTTCTTAATTCCGTTGTATGAGACGTTTTAAAATATAAATTAAGTTGTTCAACGAGCGCCGATACAAGGAACAATAGACTCCAAATTATCTATGGACAGCTCGGCGAAGCAATTGCCTGCGCATGTTCCACGGGGCGTAATTGAAAAGAAAAGCGACGTCATCTACAGATTATATGCGAGTAATCGTTAAACACTAAAACACTCCGCCGTTGTATTCTATTGTTCTATATCTCGGTCACGTTCTCGAGAAAAAGCGAAGCTCTTGGGATTCCAGGCCGCATCAGACCCCTTGACTCAACTTCAAGTGCAAGTAAGTGTAAAACATTCCTGATGTACTTTGGACTTAACGAGTATTACCATTACATTGAGAACATCCTTAATATAGTTATGCTCAGTGATAGCTGAAGAAACTCAAGGAGTTGGCTATCATTAAAAGGGAGTAAAGTGCGAACGAACTGGCGTATGGGGTGAATAAGAGTTGTTTTTTCCCACCCTAGTCCTAAGGTAACATCATGTTTAATTTGGCGTATTTAGTTTTTAGTCATTAGTTTTTCGGAAAATGTATTGATTACTGCTGCAGTCTTATGTGAAATGTAGCAACAATCAATCAATTAATCAATCAATCAATCAATCAATCAATCAATCAATCAATCAATCAATCAATATATACTATTTATTTGCATCTATAGGAGTACACATGGAGGAACTCAGACAACTGTTGGTTTTTGTCTGCGTCCAGGCATGCTCTGGTCTAGTACACCCCATAATAAATATTCAAGATCTAAATACAAAGCAAAACATGAAAACCTAAAAAACATTGATATGTAGTGAAAGCTGACTGTAACACGGACTAACAGGAAAAGGCTCGTGTTAAAATCAGTTTTTTAGTCAGTGACTTAGTCACCGACTTACATTAGTTATTTAAGTGAATCACACGAGACAGACACGACGGAATCGCTTCTGAACACTCACAACCGTTGAGGTGCGTTGTGATATAAAAAAATAGTTAATCAATTTGGCTGATAAGTTTTCTCTTCAGCGTAAGCATAATACGTTAGATACTGCGTGCACGACACTACACAGGTTACGCTCTTCTTAGGATGTAAAACGTAAACCACAAACATTCTTACCCGTAGTTGTGGGCAAGTTTTATAATGGCTAACGAAAAGCATTAGAATATCAGACAGGTGTATGGACTCAGCATACGTTCTGATTAGGCTTACGTGTCTTCCGGGTTGATTTCTCTTACGATTCGGGGGTGTTTTTTTCGGGGTTGTTTTTCGCCGCAGATTCGAGGGTTTTTCGTTGCCTATCGTTTGTGTCGAATAAATAAAAAGAAATGACAGCACTTATCGGGGCCTATGTCGAAGAAAGAGGACGGTGAAATGGGATTCCTTAATTTTAATCGAACGTGCGCATGACCCAAATTCTGGAAAACGTCCCGATGGAGATAAGAGACGAAACCGAGATAAAGGTGTGAGGATCTGAAGGAAGAAGTAACCTCGCAAACAAATACGTTTTTTTTTTTTGTTTTTTTGTATTAAGGGCAGCTGCGATTCACCATTTAACTGGGTTTTCCCGATTTCGATGACATAGCTCGGGGTTTCATTTTCGGGGCTTATCATTATTTACCGAAAACACGAATCCCTCATTATGGTTTGGAGTGACCTTGTAAATTTGGTTACTTAAGGATGGCAAGAACCGGTGTGATTAGTGTGCAAGGTACAGCAAGTATAGACAGACTTTCTGTCCTGTCGTCCCTCTTTCCGCTAGTCTCGGGTTTTTAGTCTATCAAGTAGGACATGCTTATTTCTTTACAGATTTCACTTGTGGACCTTAATAACATGACAATGGCACTATTGTTATCGTTTCCGTCGATGGCCATCGGTCTGGCGCTCGCCGCAATAATTAGTGTTCCGACTGCAAGGTCGCAATATCGGCAAAACCAAATCAATGTTTCGCTAGGACTAAAGGCGCTCAGGACTCTCGAATACATCGCTTGCGGTGAGTATAACGTCGCATCAAGAACGCACTTTTGATTTGTCTGTTACCGGTGGTAATAGTTTAGGTTTCGAACTTTAAAATATTGGTTTTTCTAAATTGTTCCTTCTTCAGGTAAAAAAGAAAAAAGGAAAGCCGTTTACAACTTCCTGTAACAACGGATTAGAGCGCAGCTCTTGAGGAGGAGGAGGGAAGGGTGCTGAGGGGAAGGTATACCCCTCCTCCACCTCCTACCTCCTCACCTCCTCATCCTTGCTGCTACTCCGCCCTCCGAGCGGCGTCAGAGTCGCCGTCGCCGTCGGCGTAACCGTGAGGTCACGTGACACTCGGTGACGTCACCGGAGTCACGTGATCTCACGGGGTCCACGTGACCTCGTAGGTTCACGTGACATCACAGGGGTCACGTGACCTCACGGGGGTCACGTGACGCCACCGGGGTCACGTGCCTTCACGGTGGTCACGTGACCTAACGGGGTCACGAAACCTGACGGTTACGCCGACGGCGACGGCGACTCCAACGCCGTTCAAGCCGGAAACGGGCGCCTAAGAGCTGCGCTCTAAAAGAAAGTCACGAAGGACGCCGACAGTTTGCCAGCTCTTTTTTTGTGTTAAGATATTTATAAACTACGTTTACTTCGTACTCAAGACCTAAGTGGGAGGACCTATGTCAATACTCTAAAATAAGCCTGTGAGCCCAGTTTCCTGCTTAACACGCAAACAGCCAGTCGCGGTGAACAACAGGCGTATCCCAGCGAATTAAAAAAATACTGGTACAGTTGAATTTTTTAAAAGAATTAAAGAGATGTACGCAGGGACAAACAAGCAAGTGAAACGTGGTGCCTATTTCCCTGCTCACATCACTTTTTACAGACGTTGCTGTTGGTGTCCCTTTCTGGCAAAAAAAATCCTCACGTACGAACGGAAATCCTCATTCTACAGCAGAGGCCCTGCTCTCCCTCTCCGCGTCGTCCCTCAGACACGGCAAGGCTCTCTCTCGCCCCTCGCCGCCCCCTTTTCCCCATGTAGGCCGCCGCTATTCTGATAAACCCACGTGATCGCGAGGACAACATGTTAAACCTTCACCAGCTCGTTTGCACCCTAACTTTTTGGTCGTTAACACTCTTCCTCCCTCCCCCCTCCCCCACACCCCTACGGCAGCCGCCGTTGCGAAATACCCACGTGGTCGAGCTGTGCGGACATGCTCTCTCGCCTCCCCACGGCCGCCACCCAGGTTCCATTCTCCACAGGTGCTCTTTGCGCGTGCATACTTTTTGTTCTCCTGCGCAGACTGCGGTCACTGGCGCCCCCGTTCAAAAAAACAAAACAAAAAAACGTGTCAGTCAAAAAAAGATAAATAAACGACATTGGGCACATGCGGGTTACCATTGCACACATCTCCTCACTCACGTCTCCCACATCAATTCCTCCGAAAGCAAGGAACGTATTGCAAACAATGTACAGCAGACCTGCTGAAGGGAAATCTACAAGAGGCCTTTCCGAAACGCAGGAGCTACTGCTGTCAATCGCAGTGCGCTTTGTGTGGTCGTTTGTAATTTTTTTGTCTAATCGAGTACATAGCTTTGTCATTCGCCGGTATCCTTTCGTTAAATTCGCCGTGATGGGCTGCCTTCGTGCTCTGCAGAAAAGCAAACTCACAGACCTTTCTTTCAGAGGGTAAGCAACACTGGGTGTGCCGAGTTTCAGATATTTTATACAGTCGCTCCGCAGTTAATGAAATTGCGGCATTCGACAATAAGAACACCGCAGAGCGAATTGGCTAGTAAAAATTGCAAGAGGACACTTAAGCTTCGCTTTTAAGAGTGGAACACGATAGGTAATCTTGTAAAGCCTCGCTCATTCACATGCCGTCGAAGCGTGTCTGGCTCGCAACCAGGGAGTCATGGGTTCGAATCCCGCTTCCGCCTCAAATTCGTCAAATATGTTTTAAGGCAAATGACGTTGTTTAAAATAAAATCATTTGAGACATGCGGCGGCCATAATGGCGATTATATGTCATGTTTTAATCAATTTCATTTCAGGCGTAACTACACGTTTCACGTGAGCGTTGTAGGTTGTTTGAAATTAACGCGCGAGGTCATGTGACTGCGATGTCATGACCCTATCGACCAATCAGGATTTTTTCGTCCCGCCGATTCCGATGCCTATGCCGGCTTTTCAACGACACAATCTCCTAAACACGTTTGTGTTAAAATTAACGTGATCATAATTGCTGCCGTTAGTGACTATAGATACAAGACGTGTTACTAAAGGTCAGACGAAGAGAGGAAGCGCTTCAGCTCAAACAACATGTCTGCTATCTCTGCCCAACTGTAATCTAAGTTGAACAAATTCACACTTAAAAGACAAAAGAAACTGAATAGAAAGCGCCGAATAAAGAAGGACGAGGAAGGGGACAGAGACTCAGCGCACTCTCAACTGAAGGTTTATTGATACAAACATTGACTATTAATACCGTCTATCTGGCTGATGGCTTATGAAGAAAAACTCCTTATCTGTCAAGTGCAGTGACAGCGCACTAATACGCAGGCTTTCCCCTTGCTCTCTTATGCGGAATGCATTATGTGTTTCTCGCGCTTTTTGATTTGCGTATCTGCCCAGACCTTTTGTTTTTTTCCGATTCCGGGCCAAATGGGCACCTATCGCAGTGCACCGCGAGACTGCCCGACGGGGATTGTTTTACTGACCAAGCATGTTCTCTGGCTCTCATTTATGCAACGCCCCGTTAGGCCCACATACGATTTCCCGCAACTCATTGGTATGTTATATACCACTGATGTTGCACACTCCACGTATTGCTTTGCGTGTTTCTTATGGCACACTTTACCCTCTCCCTTTTCATTGTTTATTTTTGAACATAGATGGAAAAGCTTGTGAGGCGCTGAAAAGACCACTCGCACTCAAAATGAGCTGCCACGTTTTTCAGCATTATGAGATAGATTGTGAATGTAAGGAATCACCGCCGGTCTTGTTAGTTGTCTGGAAGGAATATGAGCGTCATCTTTTTTCTTCATCTTGGAAAGAAGGTTATCCGCTACTGCCCGAAGAAGCGATCGGGGTACCCTCCGCGTTTTAGACGATTTACCTGCGTGAGGAAGCTTTCATCCGCGACATGGTGGCATGACTTTGCCAACGAGGCTCTCAATAGGCACGATGCTGTTCCCCTTTTAACGAGTTTGGATTGCGCAGAATTGAAGTGCAGAACCCTTTCTTAGTTCGCGGCTGATACCTCCAACAAACATGGTCGCTCTCGAAGTTGAGGCTCAAATCCAAAAACTGCAGCCTTCCCTTCGTCATTGTTTCATGGGTAAACGTTATTCCATGTGAATTCAAGTTAAAACAATCCAGCACATCGGTGATTAACTCCACGCTAACAGTAACAGACTTCGGGGCAAGCACCAAGAAGTCATCCACATACCAACAGATTGTAAATTCCCCCAATCTTTCAATATCCTTACGTATTTTTTTATCCCATTCAGCCAAAAATATATCGCAGAGCACTGGCGCAACACGGGAGCCGATACAGATACCTCGCTTTTGGACGTAAACACCATCCCCAAAGGACACAAAGGTTGAGTTAAGGTAGCATTCTAGTAGCTCTAAAATAGACTCCACACTTACTCCGCTCCAACTTCTAAAGCTTATTTCATCGTTTTCTTCAATGCACTCTTTTACTGCTAGGAAAAGCTTGTCATGCGGGATGGAATAGAAAAGGTCCTCCACGTCAATAGAAAAGCCTCCGTCGCAGGACTGGTCGCCCTTCGCCAAAAGATTTATGACAGCCTCCGAGTTCCGCACCAGGAATGGGTCACTCAATTCAATGCCGGCCAACTGCCTGCTTAGGAAGGCCCCCCCCACCTTCTTTTTTCCACGTATCCCTTTCCGTTACCATCGCTCTAAACCGGTATTGTGGGTCTTGACACTACAGAACACATTTAGACTGAGTTTTTCGGAGACTTGTATAATCTTCGCAAGCTGGCTGAGCTGCAGCCTGTCACACAGAACCTTGGCGGACGTCTTGTCTTTGCTGAAAGAAATCTTGTTCACTTGCCTGAAGTTCTTGAAGATGGCGGTGTGGGACTTTTCACCGTAGAGCCCCTTTGGTAGAACCACGAAATCTCCGTTTTTGTCCGCGGTCAGAATCTTGAATTCGTTCTCCTTGAAGTATGTCACCACATCGCGTGTCCTTATAATACCTTCAGTTGAAAGTGCGCTTCGTCTCTGTTCCATTCCTCGTCCTTGTTTATTCGGCGCTTTCCATTCAGTGATGTACCAAATAGCCCATTTGTCTATTCTACTACAGTTCATTTCTTCTGCAACGGGCCTTTTTTGTCTCGTAACAATAATCCGTCCTCGGGTGTCTCGTATGTCACCCTTATTGCGGCTTCCACTTGCCGGGCTCGAAACTGTTCCTACGCCATCCGCACGGAAAGCTATCCTCCGGACGTCCTGGCCCTCTTTGGAGGCGTTTTGCCCTCAGCCGGACATGCCAAAAGTATCTGCAAAATCCTGAGATCGTAAATCTGGAAGCAAGTGGGCAGGTACCGAGACTGCCTAAGGATTTAGTGTTATCAAGTCCCACTGCAAGGACAGCTGAGAAGGTGTACGGGGAACATCTGAGACTGGCGTCCCAAACCTTGGAGCTCATGTGGGAGGAGCTGTTGGTCTCTTTGCCAAGGAATAAAAAGCATGTGCTCCGTCACCCAACGAAGTTCTTTTCCTTGGAGGAGCGCAGGCACCTAAGAAAATCACCGAGATCTTGGAACTTGGACCGAAGTTCAGCATCCAGCCCGCTCCTAAGCCCATTCAGAAACTCTGCCTGGCGAGGACCCTTGCTGACAGAGTCACTCCGAAAGAAAGGAGCGATGCATTTCAGAGACCGTCGATGTAATCAGAGGAAAGCCGAACAACAGGAGAGAGACTATAAGGATATCCGATGTGGTGACATACTTCAAGGAGAACCAACTCAAGCTTCTGACCGCGGACAAAGAGGAGCTTTCGTGGTTCTACCAAAGGGGCTCTTCGGTGAAAACATTCCCACACCGCCATCCTCAAGAATTTTAGGCAAGTGAACAAGATATCCCTCAGCAAAGACAAGACGTCCGCTAGGGTTATGTGTGACAGGCTGCAGCTGAGCTCGCTTGCGAAGAAGATAAAGCTTCCTGAAAACTCAGTCTAGATGTGTTCTTTAGTGTCAAGGCCCACAAAGTAAACTGTCCCTTTAGAGCGATCGTAACGGAAAGGGATACGTGGCAAAAAGAAGTGGGGGCTTCCTAAGCACGCGGCTGGCCGGCCTTGAATTGAGTGACCCATTCTTGGTGCGGAACTTGGAGGCTGTCATAGATTTTTTGGCGAAGGGCGACCAGTCCTATGGAGGAGGCTTTTCTATTGACGTGGAGGACCGTTTCTATTCCATCCCGCATGACAAGCCTTTTCCCAGCGGTAAAAATGTGCACTGAAGAAAACGATAAAATAAGCTTTAGAAATTCGAGCGGAGTAAGTGTGGAGTCATTTTTAGAGCTACAAGAATGATACCTTAACTCAACCTTTGTGTCCTTTGGGGAAGGTGTTTACGTTCAAAAGCGAGGTCTATGTATCGGCTCCCTGTTGCGCCAGTGCTCTGCGATATATTTTTGGCTGAATGTGATAAGGGAATACGTAAGGATATTCAAAGATTGGGGGAATTCACAATCTGTCGGTATGTGGTTGACTTCTTGGTGCTTGCCTCGAAGTCCGTTATTGTTAGCGTGGACTTAATCAACGATATGCTGGATTGTTTTAACTTGAATTCACATGGATTCACGTTTACCCATGAAACAATGACGAAGGGAAGGCTGCAGTTTTTGGACTTGAGCCTCAACTTTGAAGGTGACCATGTTTGTTGGAAGTATGAGCCGCGAACTAAGAAAGGGGTTATGCCCTTCAATTCTGCGCAATCCAACCTCGTTAAAATAGGAACAGCCTCGTGCCTAATGAGAGCCTCGTTGGCAAAGTCATGCCACCATGTCGCGGATGAAAGGTTCCTCACGCAGGTGAATCGTCTAAAACGCGGAGGGTACCCCGATCGCTTCTTGGGAAGTAGCGGATAACCTTGTTTCCAAGATGAAGACCACACAAGCTTTCCCATCTATGTTCAAAAATAGACAACGACAAGGGAGAGGGTAAAGTGTGCCAAAGGAAACACGCAAAGCAATACGTGGAGTGTGCAACGTCAGTGGTATATAACATACCAATGAGTTGCGGGAAATCGTATGTGGGCCAAATGGGGCGTTGCATAAATGAGAGAGCCAGAGAACATGCCTGGTCAATGAAACAATCCTCGTCGGGCAGATCTCGCGGTGCAAGGCGATAGGGGCCCATGGGTCCCGGATTTGTAAAAAAACAACAGTTCTGGGCAGATACGCAAACAAAACAGCGCGAGAAATACATGAGGCATTCTGCATAAGAGAGCAAGGGGAGAGCGTGTGTATTAGTGCGCCGTCACTGCACTTGACAGATAAGGAGTTTTTCTCTCTAAGCCATCAGCCAGATAGACGGTATTAATAGTGAATGTTTGTTTCAATAAACCTTAAGTTGAGAGTGCGCTTCGTCTCTGTCCCCTTTCTCGTCCTTGTTTATTCGGCGCTTTCGATTCAGTGACGTACCAACTAGCCACTTTGTCTATTCGACAAAAGAAATATCTTATTTGAATGAAATTAAAGAGGTAAATGAGACTTGGTTTTTTATCTTTTCTGGTGAGGTAGCTTATTATTATTTTTCGGCTTCAGCCCTCACGGTCTCGAATTGGTTAAAAGTGCCACCGAATGGACCTTTTCCAATAACGAGCGCCGTCTGGGGGACAGTCAGCAAACTGCGAAAGAGGGGCAGCTCAACATGCCTCCGACCGTCAGAGCACAGTGCCATCGCGCAGTTGTATCGGTTCTCAACGGTATTTAATATCCATACTACCGATGTTAAAACAAAAAAGAAAGAATCGTCAACTCCACTGATCTCTACTATAGGGGGCTGGATGCCACTTTAACTCCGAGCCTGGCGAAGGTGAAGTCAGCGGAAGTTCGATGCTTGTCCCGGAAGCCGGGCGTCTGCTGGGCGTCCTAGTGCATTCAGTCGATGTTTTGGTTCTTGCTTTGTTGTGTCTTTGAGTAGGTGTAAATAATCCCGTTTTAAATAACTCCTGATAATAAGGAATTTAAACGTGAGACATATGCACGTTTGGTAAACCAGAATCTCAAAATTTTCATATACAATTGCTTCCCAGCATACTTCTGAGGTCTGCATGCGCTGTTATTGCGCAGCAAGCAGGCTTTCTTGAGATGACCCGAAAAATCCAGCACCCTGAATGCTGTTCGGACCAGGACTCGGAATCGGAAGACTTGAAATCCTGTGAAGCGCTCACCTTCGGTAGCTTCATACCTGCTTGCTCAATGCGCCATCCAGCCCCCTAGTGGAGATCAGTGTTGAAAACAGACGAAATACGCGGAAAGGTAGGCGCTGACAATGTTGGTAGTGCGGAGATGATGCCCATGGCATTTTCTTGGCCCGGAGCGGTGTGAGATATGAGGCCAGGCAATCGGAGTTCTATATTGCGTCGTTTTGGTGCTCGCGTAGGCAATCGTTATGGCGGAGTCTTTGTCTAGGTATTTTATTGTCGATGACCACAAAGCAAGAACTATAAACAAACAACAAGAAAACGGTTGGGCACACCCAATTGCCCGGAAACAAAGTTGTGAAAGGGGTCTGTCCCCTCCCCCTTACAAACACACGACACACACACACACCCCAGGGAGGCGGAGAGGTAACTTGTGCGAATGCATTTGCTTTCCTGAGGAGGAGCTCTTGGCGGGAGGAGGGCTTGAGCTTTTGAGTATTTCGGCGTTTATAGATTGTGGAGTAAGTCAACAGTACAATTTCGACGCTTTGATTGGCGATATTCTGTGAATCTCCGTTGAGCTAACATATCTTCGTTTTTTTTTCAGGGTACTGTGGCTATAAACCAGGATCTCGTCTACCACTTGGGTCGCTCAAGAGCTGCTTGCCTAGGGTAGGCTGATATTGACAAAACTTTGGTCTAAATTTTAAGTTGCATGCACTGTGAATTGACTCCCTAAGTGTGACTTCACTGCTCCAAATATACCGTTGCTGGGGGCGTTGTTAAGGACGAATAGAACTGACTGGAATTCTCTCCAGAAGAACGATCGTCCAAACATTGGACGTAAACTTTAAACGTCTAAAAATAAAATATATAGGAAGCCTAGGTTTCGCACTTAACAACGACAGAAGGTTGCCGAGAATCGGCGGTTTCTGAAGTATTTGCGACGATAACTTCCTGTGCCACATCACTCTAAA
>JAZHYW010054660.1:0-30563 GCA_037355805.1 Ixodes ricinus
TGCGCAGCGTCTGAGATACCGCACAGCAGAGCAACAGCGCAGATGCTCAGAAGGCGTTCCACAGCCCAGCAGACAAAGATGGCAGCGCGCAAGAGGCGATTTTTGCAAAGGTCAATAGGAGCACCAAGTGCAAATATTCACATATCGCGGATTTATATAGTTCAGTGTTTTTTTTGTTTTTTTTGTAAATGGATTTGTTTAGTTAGCGAATTCAAGGAATATATCTAGGGTTTCATTCTGCAGCGAGCACCTTGTTAGTGGGGAACCTACACCGGGAAACTACATGGTCATCCTTCGCAAAAATTCCCAGTGACGTCATCAATCACCATGATTGCTGCCAATCCGCCGATGCCACAGCGCTTTCGCCCGCGGAATTCGAACCAGCGCCCCCTTGTGGAACCGCAATATATCCCTCTACAATCAGCGGCTTTATCAGCTGCGCTATCGAAGGAAAAAGAAAAAAAGGTTGGGCAAATTCAATGGGGTATACATCGATGCCACCTAGAAGACCAGGCTTGCGCGTGACGTCATCGTTAGTAGATCCCCGATCCACCGCAAGCAGCAAGCTCGACGAGGCTTGTCGAGAGTCATCGCAGAGCGGCAGGTGAGCGTCCGTCTTGGCCTCATCGTGAGCTTGCGTTGAGCTCAAGCCTCATTGTGAGACGCTACGAGCACTACAATTATTACAATTTATGCTAGAGGTTCAGCTGGCGCTAAGTTTCTGTTGAAAAATTTAAGCAGACAGCAAGCGGTCGAGGATTGATTTCCGGATAATCCATTTTTACGGAAAAAAGCGGGTGCGTTACTTTTTCACTTGAATATAAGAGCCAATATTAGGAATACTTGTAAGGTAGTCAATACTTTGAAACATTTCTCAATCAGGTAAATGAAAATATTCTTCAGTTACAGTGTTTTTCTGTCAAATTCGTATCTTCAGCTTCATACATGCAGTTTATGTGCACTGAGGCGGGCTCTATGAGCGGGAACACAGCGTCGGCACTTTTCTGCATGGGGGATCCTACGTACCAAGCTAAATAAAGACAGATGAAGAACCAAGGGAGACGGCAAGTAATGTGCAGTGACACTGGATCGGTAACTCCCTGTGCAGTGTAGTACACGGTCAAAATGATATCTGATTTGCAGTACATAAGTATCGCGCTATTTTCTCTGCTGGCGCACACGTGCGAACAAGCTTGTTCTGTTTTAAAAACATCACCCGCAGGCTCTAATGTTTTTGCAAATAGGGAGAAGCCAGAAAACAGGTACCCTATAAAAGTGGTCCGGCATAGGAAACATTAAAATATATATGTTTGTAGCCCACGTACATAAATATTTATGTTTTGAATATTTTAACCGCTCGTAAAGATGCACGACGGGTTCATTTTAATATGTATGTGACAGGACGGGCATTTATTGGCAACATATAAGCGTCACCGGAATTCTGGCGAAACTTAAACACACTCTACATTTCTTTCGACGGTTATTTTGCTTAGATTGGTCGCTCAGGTTTACACACCTTCCGTGGAACAAAAATTTAGTGCCTTTAATGTAGCGAAGTTTAACATCGCTCACGGGTAAAAAAAATGCGGCAACTAAAGCAATCACACGTTTCCAATGCTAATAAAGGTACATACTATTCGGTATGACCAAAATGACAATAATTGTTCATGCTATTTTCCGGCGAAGAGACACAAATGCACGAGCGTTTTCCTGTAGGAAGGCAGAGGAGCACCGCTAAAACTAGATGGGTTGCTGTCTGCTTCAATTTGGATCCTGGAAGTTGCATATAAACAGTAGCGCCAGTTGACCTTTTAGCGTATATTTTAATAACCCTAGAGTTACAAGACGCGCTGGTGGCGATACCGACTTAAGTTCGTTTATTCAGAACATTTGTGGGGGAAAGGCGCAGGCCAATTGTCTTCTAGTTGCTACTGTTTACATTCCATTTCTTTCTACCTTCGATAACGCTTCAGCGTCTCGCGAGACCTCGAGAATGCATACGACGGTACACTCTTGTCTGGGGCCACCTGAGGAGCCACCTATACCCGTGACAAATGAGATCCAACTTGTCACGGCAAATTTCGGGGCCACCTAAAATTGCCAGCCCGTTTGTCGTCCCTTTTAGGTGGGCTCAAAATTTGCCGTGACAAGTTGAATGCTTGCCGGCCCGTTTTTAGATGCGGAGCATCTCTTGCTCGGGTCTGAGTGTCCCGCGGCGTCGTAGTCCGCACCCGCACTACGCACGCGCAACTCTCCTCCTTCCCTCTCTCCAACAGCTGCGCGTTACTCTCTCCGCTCGCTCTCTCTACCAGCTGCGTGTACTTCGCGTAGTTCGCTTCGACTCCCACTGCGCGCGCATGCACAACTCTCCTCCTCTAGTCTCCTCTCCTTCAAGTGTGAATATAAGCAGCGGTAGCGCGCGTTCCCCCGGAGGAGTGAAAGGAGGATAGTTTTGGGCGCGCGGGTCGCAGCGCCACTCCAGGGCTTTCCAGTGGGGTGGGCTTTCCCGCAACTCTGCGGCTGTCGTCTGCTAGCGTTTCTCGGCCGCTCGCGTCCGCCGCAGCCCAAATCCGGCTGGCCAAAAGAAATCAGTCAAGAAGGGAATAAATTAATTAAGCAAAGAGAAGCTATACTTGCCAATTCTAAGGAGGATAATTTGGAAATTATGTAAATATAAGCAGAAGAAACGTTATGCTAAATCTAAAAGAAGAGAGCTATCGGGGGCTGGTGCGGGGAGAACCGACGCGATGGAAGAAAGAGAAAAGAAAAATGAAATGCAAAAGGAAGGAAAAGATTAGCAATTAAAAATAAAGGCAAGCAAGAAGCTGTACCACGAGTTCAGCGCTGTTGACTCCACTTCACTCCGTTCTTCCGATGAAGTGTGATGGAAGCAACAGTGTCGTCAGTTAGTGGGTTGGCGCAAGCAAGCGTCAGCACCACCCCACAAATTAACAGCAACGCTACGTCCACTGAAGACAAAGCTGCGCAGCGAAGGGCACGCGACGCTGAGCGCAAACGCTTGAAGCGAGCGGCAGACCCTGAACTACGGCAACGAGAAGCGGCGTCCATTCGCAAGTTAACAACGTAATAACACGCAAGTTAACAACGTTACAACAACGTTACTAACACCGTTAATAACACCGTTATAACGAGCCGCGATGCTCCGAATCACCCCATGGTTCCCCTCGGGAAGATGGTGTAATTTTTTAGCTGGCCCGTTTTCTAGCTGGCCTGTGTACTAGGTGGCCCGTTTTCTAGCTGGCCTGTTTTCTAGCTGGCCTGTTTTCTATGTGGCCCGTTTTCTGCTGGCTATAAAAATTTGCCGTCGTCCACTCCCCCGCAGAGTATCTCGGAGGGTCCAGGACTGTGATGCACGAATAAAGCCAGGCAAATGAGAAGTACAGGAAAATTTCACCGTAAAAATGAAGCTGTGACGTGGCACCGAGCCTGACGTCTTCTTGTAAGACGTCATACACATAGTCACGTCGCAACTTTATTTTTGAGTCGCAAAATATATTGGAAACTCATTACCAAGCTCAGTTTGTATACTTTAGCGATTCACTTCCCGAGTGCTCTAGGGAAAGCAAATATACAGGAATTGTTTCAAGGGCAAGGCCGATGGTTTCTAAACATTTAAAAGAACAGTGGGTCCGCAGGTAAACAATCCATTTATTTGTTTAAATTAGATGTACAGCTGAAGATACAGGTGGTGCTTTGTTGTAATAAATACCCCATTCAAACAATAAAATAGAAAAGTATATGAAAACTTGTGTCACCTGCTGAAATATTGGTGGAAGCATGGCCGTTGCTTTCAGTTGACGCACTTGGTGAACTAGGACCCGCCGCAGTTGCAGGTGCGCTCTCCGAGCCAAATGTGTTGCAGTCTGCCGGAGCTTCGTGCCACAAGACGGGTGTCCGCGGCACGTCCGAAGGCCATTTGCCTCTGTCATCAAGGCATGATGCCGCTGCGATTAAGAATTTTCAGCATTTCATTATAAGTTAATAGGGGAGAGAGAACATGTCTTTTATCTTAATTACGTTCTAAAATTTAGCAAACAGCTGGTTTTTTCAGAAAGTACCTTGCTGGATGTTAGAGTCTATACAAATGTTGAGTCATCGGCCACAAACATGGCCGCTAACAAAACGTTTATTCGTGAGCTCTGCGGAAAACAAAATAAGCGAAAACAAATTTGCCAATTAGATAAGCGCATTTGCTCTCGGCGTCCATGCTTATGTTTAGTTACTGGACATTAAAAAGCAGTCTGACGTCATATGAATAGAGCTTTGGTGGCAGTTTGCAGAGTGGGAACAGACCAGTTAATTTCGACGCCACCAGGAAGGAGAGCTGAGGCTGTCCACTTGCCAGGATCTACAGGTTCATGGTTATATCATACAGGCTGCGTCATGAAACACCGACTCAAATCGTTTGCTCAAAAACTACACGTCGCACATAAACAGCTATTTTTGCTTAATATAAAGATTCATAACATTTGACGTTTGGATAATTATGGTGTCAAAGATTTTGAATAATTAACTTTCTGTAATTACTAAATTTAAAAGTATGGTCACGTCAGGGTAAACACCTTGCTAAACTGCGTCAAATACTGTAAAATAAATAGTTCCAGTTTTTTCAAAAATATTGTTTAATACATTTCCTAAATTCAGTTAGCCTAATAAAAGCTTATTCTTAGAGTGTCACCAAACGTTATACTGCATTACTTAAGATGTAGGGAAATGGAAAGAAGTCAGAATGCTACCTCCGATAAGTTGGAAAAGGTTAGTTTCCGCCTTAGACGTTTCAATTTTTAATAACATGAGGACAAAAATGTGCGCACGCAGTTGGACCACAACAAATCTTTTTTTTTTTTAAACAATCCTAATTCGACTTAAACTTTGTGCCTGAAATAAGATCTAACATGTATACTTCGTTACTTCCTGAGCACAAACTTATAAAAATCGGTAAGATTTCTGCGTAAGATGGGGACAGCGACAGCTGGAAGGAAGCCGTATTAATATGAGCTGTTGGGCTAGTTGGTTTTGCATGATGCATGTGTTGTCTTTGCGCTACATTATTATCATGAAAGGAAGCCATCCGAGACACAGGCACCCGAGTATATTCTCTTTGCTCGGGCGTGCGTAGAACGCCTGCCTGTCTTTCTCGCTTCCGAGCGCGTACCGATTAAAGCTCAACATGCTTTAAAGCAATCAGTGTGGCACCCCTTCACTGCGGACAGCGGTACGTCGCAGGCTGCGACGCGGTGGGCGGAGGCTGTGCTCACATGTCTCTTTGACGTCTAGCGCAGGGACGCGAGTCTCCCTGAAGGCTCACCACAGAAAGAACGTTTCGGCCGACGTCGACGGGCACGTGAGCAAAGAAGGGTGCACGCACAAGAACAAACTTAGTGTATTGTAGATGTTACACTCATCATCAATTTTAGTTTAGATGTTCCTTGTGTGGCCGTCCTCCTTTGCTCAACACGATCGTGGACACCGGCCGAGACGCACGACTATATACCTCGGACGGCAAGCTCATGAGTGCGCCGTATACGCCGTGCTCTATCGGCGGACACTTCGGCAAGAAAAAAGCACCCCCTATAAACTATTTACACCTTGTCGCTGGAAAATGCTGGTGGCCACCGTTGAGGCATAACCGGCTAGCTTTATCTGCCTCAGCTTACCAAAGGCAAACCATAAGGGCTGCGACTGTGACCCGAGAACTTTAAAAATTGTCACCCTCCACGAGTGATTGTGCGCATCCGAGCCGACGTCACACGCGAAGAGTCCGCGCTTGTAGCCGTTGTGGTAAGTCCATGCTAAGGTGAAATTAAGTAAACCTGTTTTCCGCTATCCACCGGCGACGCCAGCCGGTATCCGAATAATATGAAAAGAGGTGATTTCAAACGTGCTTCTTAGAATACAAAAATATGATGTATAGATACCTGTATCATCCAGGAGCGGGTCCAAGAGGTCCTTTGTTAACGAGAACAAAGTTACTAGTTAGGAACTCTTTCAACACTTGACTCTATTCCGTTATTAGCCAGTGAGTTACATAATTACCAAGTCGGTCATGCTGAAGAGGACTGTGCCCGCAGTAATAGCACCAGCCAAGTTGGCCCAGAAGTGGTGATCGTGCTGGTCGTGCCGCCAGATCAGCAGGCCGTGTGAAGCCATCGAATTCACATGTTCCGTCATGGTTACACCGCCCGCCTTTGATATCCTTCGACGTTAGCATCCTGAAGAACTAACTCACTGTCCCGCGGCTTCGGCGCACACTCTAACATAGGCTTTCATCACCATGATAAGAAAACAAACGTCGCCCGCAGATGCTTCCGATTAGATTCGTACTTCGTACGTTCAAAATTCGTCGTCCTGGCACAACGAGAAGAGAAATGTGCTGGCTGCGCCCGGGGCACGCTGGGTGGCCGAAACTGCAGCCATCTAGCGGAAAGCAGAGTCTTTTTTTCCACCATTACGTGCATAGCCGGCCCGTTCTTGCCGGCCCTGCACAAACGGGCCGCCAAAAATTACAGGGCCGCCTACGGAGCCACCTATGTAGCCATTCGCACCATCAAAGACGGAAGGGGCGAACAGCAGCCGTGAGGTTGTGCACGGCAACTTTGACGGGGCCGGATCAGTTCGCGGCTAAGTCCTAAAAACGTTCAACGTCACGGCTATAGCCGTGACGTTTGCCGGCCCTAGATTTAGAGTGTAGAGTACGACAAAATGCAACGCAATGCAAAATGCGAGAAAAAAACGCTCTCCCTGACCAATACAACGTAGAAGAAAAAGCCTGCGAATGACGTCATCGTCGGTGAACCCCCAACCCTCCCCCAAGAGGAAAACACGCTGAAGCTGAACAAGAGTAATCGAAGACACTGATCTCTATTGAAGTAGGCTGGATTGCGTTTCGGATGCCCGTGGGTGGAAATTACGGGCGCCCATTGCTTGACACCAGGCAATACACACGACTTTACGGGAGAAATACACAAAAGTAGGAGAATATGGAAGCTTGTAATTTTAGAAACAGTTATATACGTAAAGACAGGGGCGGCACAACACATTCTAACTCTTTCTAAACTTGCATCATTACCAACACGCTCACTAACAAGTATATGGAAGCTTGTACGCGGTGCTCGAAGTCCAGTATTTTGGTGATGTGCGGCGATCATTATATCGGATGTTTGGAGATAAAATCGGTAGTGTCAAGCGTTCAAGCACCGATTAATAAAAAACAATAAATGTGCCGAAGCACCACCACCTGCACCGGCGTCCCTGGCTTCAGTTGCTCAATTAATTACAGCCTCAACAATTGAACAACACGCTCCGCGTTTCAGTTCGTCACAGAAGCAGTCACTGCAGTTCAAAGTCAAAGCTTGCCCAACAAATAGGCTGTGAAAGCGCTGGAAAAGATGCGAATGTCCCCAGTAAAGGCCTTGTATCGTATCGTCTGCAAAGCTCTGATCACTTCGAGACCACAAACGACTCCTCATGGACTCACTGAAACTCTTGCCTCATTGAACCGCGTCACAGTTTACGCCCATCAAAGTCGCAACTCTCCACAATCAATCACAAAACGTTCATTTAAAAAATTGTATTCTAACAGTTTTTTTATTTGCGCCAAGGATATTAACTGTCATTCCAGGAAAACACAATACAAGTTTTATCGTCCAGTACAACCTATACAAAGGTTAAGAAATTGCCGTTTTCCCAGTTTGTCCCATAGCGTCCCATGCATTCGTATGTATCAAGCGATGGCTGCCGGAAGTGCCACTCGGCCCCAGCAAGAGAAGCCTCGATCCGCGACTTGCAGCCTGCTAGAATAGAGAGCAGTGGCCACAAAGACGCAGACAAGCATGCGTCTCGGCGTCGCTCGTGCTAGCAACGCGTTTGCTGTGAGACGCTGCATGACCCACTGGCGGAGACGTTGATGCGAGCTACGTGGCGCTTTGTGGGTCTTCTGGTGTTGACGTCTTGGGGAGAAAGGCCTTGTCTTCTAGGTGGGATTGGTCGGACACGCCGTTGGGACGGAACTTTTGCACGACCATCCGAGCATGGTCGTGCCAAAAGACGCGAATTGCAGTGACGGAGCGCTGAGAGGGCTCATCGTAGAAGAGGCACGGATGAGGCGCCGCAGCGAAATCGAGCGAAAAGGCTCTTGAAATCCTGAGAATCCCGGTAAGGAGGCAGCGCAGAAACGACAACGGAGCCACAATATTTGCAAATTATGCGAGCGCGGAGCCACTTTCTCTCTGACACGCGTTACGGGGTAGCGTAAACGCGCTAGGGTTCTTTTTAATTTTTTTATAACTCGTTGTTTTTACGCTGTTTAACAGTCGACACCTACGTTTACTCGCATGTCTTTTATTTTGCTGTTACGTTCCAGGACTATGGGACAGTATTTTAAGATAATTACATGCGCATCAATTCGTGCTTTTCTAAATGAGTTTCCGTTACATATATTTTTTTCTTTCCATAAAGTTCTTTTTTTATATCTTTACTATTCGCCGATCATAAATTAGTTTGCTTGCGAAGCCTTCTACGTGTACGCCGCTTCTAAGCTAGTGAATTACCTTTAGGTAATGGACTTTTACAAATTTATTAAGTGCACCCAAAAGCACAGACAACCCTGCAAGAAAATTAAATTATTTGCGCTTGAAAAAGTGCACATTAATAATACTTTAAACGTAATATTCCTTCCGAACTATGGCAGGCTACAATGTTCTTCGGAAACATTTTCGGTTGGTAATATACAGCAAGCTTTTAGGTGAGGAAATGTATAATGTAAAGCTCTTGGGCACTTTAAGACATTCTTCGACATACTTTCATCACCCTGACAAGGATTGCTACGCCTTTATCCTATCACTGAATCACAATGCCCTAGGCAAAGCTTTCGTTTTATTTTGAGGCATAGGTGCTCAATAAAATAGCCGCAGTGCACCTTAACTCATGGAGAGATTCTACGATGTGTACTTAGAGAAAATTGGTTTAAACGGACACTGAAATCAACAAAAAAGTTATTTTTAAAAGACCTAGACGGGTCTCTTTTTTTTGTAGTCTTTACTTCGTTAGATGCACTTTAGGTGGGAGAAGCACTGCTCTAGGCCCGTCCGGTGCTTTGATAACTAAGCACCGTTTCTGGGCGCTCACTGGTTCGGAGAGATGATTGACGTGTGGAATGTTGGTTTCAAATTGTATGTCAGTGCATATAATAATCTATCAATCGGACTTTTTTTTAGGTTTGAGAAACAAGTAATTTAGATAGAGTCATCATTACTTTCAAGAGTATCCCAAGATTGCCTTTTCCGTATTGGGGTGTATCCTGCCAAGTAGGCCTCAATCAAGAGAACACTTCGTTTCAGAATGCTGATATGCCGGCCGCGCGCGTCCGTCACGTTTATTTCCTCGTCTTTGCTTAGCTCGTGCGCGCTCAGCTAGCTATATAGCCGATACACCTTCTCTTTAAAAGTTCAAAAACCAGAAATTAGTTAAATTATATACAACATATAAATATCTACATAAAAATATATACAAGTGTATACACTGTAAGGTCATTTGCATATTTCAAATCATGTCTTTTGGAAATTTCGCATCACTCGTAAACTTGATGAAAATTATCATCATACATTAACCGCTTCGGTACACGAACTGCACGAGTAGATGGACGAGGTGGTATCAGAGGTGAAATGCTCTGTTGACAAGCTTGATTTCTGTTAACCTGCTGGATTGTGCCAGGGCTTGATATGTCTTGACTGGAGTCAAAGACAGTTGGCGCTTGTGTTTCAGGGCTTTGTATATCATCGTCTACACTGTCGTATGCCTCGTACCCTACCTCATCGTAAGAATCAAATGTCTCCCATGACTTCAGTAGGTGTTGGCGGTTCCGCCGTAAATGTGTACTCTTCACAGTTTGTATCTTGTACGACCTCGGGCTCTTGTCACAGATCACTTGTGCTTTCGTTGACCATCCTTTACCTTTATCATCTCGGATTCGTACAGTCTCTCCTTCTTCTAACCGGGAGAGCGCTCGGCCTCGTTTCATGTCTTGTTTGCATTTGAACACAGGCCTATAACTGGTTGAGACACAAAATCTGGCAGAAGTGTACGTGCTTTCCTTCTCATTAATAGCTATACTGGAGCTGATCCGCATTCTAGTGGTGTGGCCCTGTAGGTTAGTAACCCTAACCAGAAGTCTTGGCCAGAATGTGCACACTTTTTGAGCAGTATTTTCAGAACTTGTAGGCCTTTCTCTGCAAGTCCATTCGACATTGGAAAGCGTAAACTAGACACCATAAGTTTGAAGACGTATTTTGTTGCAAACTCGGTAAAATCTCTAGCTGTGAACTGTGAACCCGCCGTCTGTACAAAACCGCGAGAGGAAGTTCATGACGAGAAAACATACTTTTCATGACGTCGATTACAGTTTTTGAGGTCGTGTCTCGTAGTTCGGTGACCTCGGGAAAGTTTGAGGAAGCTTCGTAGAGAACCAGGTATGATTTCCCAGCGTACATGCACAGGTCTGCACCAATTTGTGTCCAAGGTTGTAGTGGCGTCTCTTGTAACTGAAGAGGCTCTTCCTGCTGGCGATTGGCCTAATTGTTTGCTGGTTCCACATCGTTTCGATCATTGCTGTGATGTCTGTATTCATTCTAGGCCAGAACATCAGTTGTCTGACCCGTGCTTCGCACTTGTTGATACCAAGGTGGTCGCTGTGCAAGCGTCTCAGCATCTCTGATCTGAGGGCCATGGGGATAACAACTTTAGCTCCCTTCATCAAGACAGCCTTTACAACAGACAGTTTGTCTTTGGAAAGGTTTAAACTCGCCCTGAAGTAGAGTGTTATTAGTCAGGTTGTTGACAACTTCATGAAGTTCTTCGTCTTCTTTTGTGGCTTCGGGAAGCCGGGCCGTTGTTTTGTCACTGACGAGCGTAGACAGGACGGTTGTTGCATCAAGGTCCACATCATCGCTGGAATCTTCTATTGTCGTCGGAGTCTGCAGTCGAGACAACGAATCAGCAAGAACCAGCGCTTTTCCTGGAAGGAACTCTAGCTCCAACTCGTATCGCATTAGAGCTCAAAGCTCAGAGGCATATGCCATCCGTGGTTGGCATATCTCCGCTGCACTTTACGGCTGCGGAACTTAACGGGCTGTTATCTGTATTGGCACTAATGTGCCGTCCGTAGATGAAGTTGTGAAACTTTTCACATCCGTATACTATTCTCAGAGCCTCTTTTACAATTTCGAGAGTAGCGGCATTCACTATTTGTCAACACTCTCGACGCGTAGGCTACAGGACGCCAGTCTTGACCATGACTCTGAAATAAGGCTGCACATTATGGTCCTTCGGACACATCTGTAGAGACATTTGTGTCCTTCTCAGGGTCACAAAAGGCCAATATCGGGGCTTTTGTTAGCATTGCTTGCAAGCATTTTCCATTCCTCCGTATGTTGTCTACTCCACCCTAAAAGTGAATCATGTTTGTTTAAGCTACGCAACAGTGTGATTTTATCTGACAAGCTAGGAATGAACTTCCCGAAATAGTTGACCGCTCCCAAAAGACGCTGCGCTTCTTTTCTGCTTGTTGGTAGCGGCATGCATATAATGTATTTTACTAGTTCAGTGTCTGGCGTGATAGCTTTAGCGCTAATGTTGTCACCCGAGAAGCAAATTTCTTCTAAAGCAAACTGTCACTTCTGGAGGTTTAGCGTGAAGCCACATCTCGCAGCCGTTTGCAAAGACTTCCTCAGTCTAAGATCATGTTCCTCACGAGTACTGCCCCAAATGAGTACATCAATCTATATAAACTCGTACTCCACTTAATCCCTTCAAAAATTTGCGTCATTTCTCTTTGAAACACTTCCGGTGCACATGAGATTCCGAACGCAATCTCAGGTACCGGTATCGCCCAAATGGCATTGCCAAAGTAAAAATTCGCGACGTGGAGTCGACCAGCGGAACCTGATGAAAAATCACTTTTAGCATCAAGCCTTGTAAAATACTTCCCCTGCCAACTCATCTTTAATGTCCTCTCTGCGAGGAAGTTAAAAATGTTATTGGTTCAAGCTAATGTTTACGTACAGTCGGCACGGAATGAAACGCGAACAAGGAGTGCATGGTTTTCGACCCACGCTGGGTCACCTAGAGACGCAACACCGAAAGTTTGGATGCACTGAGCAAGAGTCTAACACATCGATGGAGGAGCCATCTTCTTGCAGCTCCCATCTGGTTCAGGTGGTGCAGCATCTAGCGAAAACCATGCACCCACTGTTCGCGTTTCATTCCGTGCCGACATTACTTTGGATCCATGCACACGCGAAATTTTCCATTTTATTTTTGCAACCATCACAAGAGGGCTTACCCAAGCTCTTGGTTCTTGTACTTTGGCGATAATGCCACTGGTAGTCATCCGGTTCATTCCGGGGTTCACGGGTTTGCGGAGAGGATGCGGCACTCGACGTGCTGACTGAACCACTGGACGGCAATCGTCCTTGAGAGTCAAGGGATACTCGTTCTTAGTGCGTCCGATGCCCCGAAAAACATCTGGAAACTTGAAGATCACTTGCTGTTGGAGGCGACTTCTCTTCTCGAGACTGTCTATGCAGTGAACCAAGCAAACGACTCGCAGCTCTGAAGCCCCATCAGTGCTTTCAAGCCCTTCTTCACTATGAAAAAGCCCACGTTTTTAATCGTTGATCCAATTTATACAGAGATGCGGACCTTGCCCACATTCTGTAGTTTTTCTCCTCCATAGCTTCGCAATGTTGATGCACTTGGTACTGGCTGTGTCAACACCTGAATGTTCTTAAGGATGCTGAGTTAGAAGATTTGCATGCGGTCCGGTGTCAATCTTTGGGTGAACGTCTCGGCCTCCTATCTTCGCCATCACAGTCCAATCACGCTCGTGCTTTACTTTGCGACCATCCGCTGATAAAATCTCAAAGGTATCGTCTTCGACATATTGTCTTAGCTCTCGTTCACGAACATTGTCAACGTTCATCTTGTTGCCTTTGCAGGCTACCGCAAAGTGTTTTTGCCTTCCACACTTGTTGCATGATTTTCCAATGCTGTACATTTTCTCGGCTCATGCCTTGAGCTGTAGTACTGACACTTGCATCTACCGGGAGAATTTCTCTCGTTACGATCCACTGGGTCTACAACCGTATCTGAAGTTTCCCAGGCCTGGCTATGACGCTCAGAAATTTCCACTGATTTGCAGAAGTCGACGGCTCTCTCAAGTGTTAGGTATTTTTGCCTCAGCAGTTTCTCTCTGAGTTTCCTACTCTGTATTCCGTACACAATTTGATCTCGGAGCATCGACTCGGCTAGCACTCCGAAGTTGCAGGACTTGGCCTCTAGGTACAAGTACCAAAATAACAGTTAAAAACTCTCACCTTCCGTCTGCTGGCGTGTTCTAAAGAGTAGCGCTCGAAGGTTTCGTTGCACTTCGGAAGGTAATATTCCTTGAATTTTCGCACGACCAGTTCATAGTCATCCTCTCATATTCTTTCAGATTCAACGTGTTATAGACGTCAAAAACCTCCTGGCGAGCCACGTGAAGAAATATGGCTGTCTTCTGCTGCTTCGACCTCACCTCCTTCGTTTCTGTTGCCCGAAAGTAGAGTTCGACGCGCTGCTTGAGAGCGCTTCCGATTCTCCGCTGTGTCCTCCGATAGCCGTAACCCTCCAGGTTATGATTATAATGAAATTAAAGTGCAAAGGTGCAAGTGAGCTGGACAAGAATAACGAAAATAATCCCTGGAGAAGGAGAACAAGAGGGACAAAGGACAAACACAAATCTCAAAACATATCTAGGTGACTGGTGCGCGACAAAAAAAAAATCCGCCTGGTCCGGGTTTTTCGGTCTCGCACCAGTCACCTAACTGTGTTTGGAGATTTGTGTTTGTCCTTGTCCCTCTTGTTCCCCTTCGCCAGGGATTACTTTCATTATTCTTGTCAGCTCACTTGCTACCTTGCATTTAATTGTATTGCAATCATAAACTTAAAAATGCAAGCTTCACTCTTGTTGGTGTTTGACTGGTGGCAGCTGCAAAAACCTGTTTGCTCTACTGACGTCTAACCCCTGGTTATCTCAGTTGATAGAGCGCTCCACTGGAAATAGAGGGTCCCGGGCTGGATACCCGGACCAGGTGGATTTTTCGGCCGCGCATCAGTCACCTAGCTGTATTTGGAGATTCGTATTGGTCCTTTGTCCCTCTTGGTCCTTTCCTACGGGAGTTATTTTCGTTACCATTCAGGTGGCGGTAGTTCCACCATGGCGGCAGTGTATTTTCACTGAAGAAGAACACTTCTGACACCATGTATTGTGCCAAGTAGGCACAAATCAACACTTCGCTTCGGAACGCTTATGTGCCGGCCGCCGCTTCGGTCGCGTTTATTTTCTTGTCTTCGGTTAGCTTGTGCGCGCTCAGCTAGCTTTATAGCTGATACAAAGTGAAACAGTAAAGAGCGTGGCTGCCGGTGTCTGCGTAGTGCTCAACGAGCGCAGCTCCTCGAGCTCGTGTATTTTAATGAGTGCGAGGCGTTTAGCATTCACCGAGGTGTTTAGAAGATCTTCTTAACCGACGTAGTTTGTAACAAACAACTGTCGCAAGTACGCACGCCTTCGGAAGCGCTGTGCGGGTGCTTGTTTTCGAAGAGCGGGACCGGCCTAAGCCTAGTCTCCCACGCAAACTATGTTGCTTGATCAAGCTTAATCTCTTTGTTTGAGCATGCTGAATAAAAAGGTTCTTGTAAAAGCGGCCCTGCTGCTTTATGAATTGTGCAACAATCATAACTGCAACCACATGGTTTTAATACCGAGAAGATACCTACACAGTTAAGAAATTGCGAGCCATTTGGCTAAAGGCAATCGAGAGTTTGGATCACATCAGATCTGTCCAGGTGTGTTCCCATAATTTCGCTTCGAAAGGCAAGTATCTTTCAACTTTTGCAGTGCACGTGGCCTGCCAAAGCGAATATTTTATGTCGCGTTCTAATTGTGTGGCATGACGCTCACCCTTCTTGCTCGAAGATTCGACGCGAAAAAGATAAGAAGAATAACAAAAAGCTGGGAGGACTCAATATTCTTTTCTTTTTTCTTAGTCATCGTGCTTTTTTGTGTGTTTTGCTGCATATTGACAGACTCTGACAGACACTTGTATTAGACCCTGGCTCTTGCATGATAAAACGGTTGAACACCGCTTTCGTAGTCACTTCTTGCGTGCGTTGAAGAAATTTTTAGAGGGGTGCGGTATAGCAGTCAGACGAAAGCGAAAACGGAAGCCGATGCGCAGCTTTCATGTCCGCGCCTGGGCATTGCAGACGACGATAGAGAGTGGCTGAATAGCAGACGATGCCGAGGCTCCGCGCTTCTGCTCGCACGACTACTAGGCACTGTTGGAGGCTAGAGTGGAGGCACCGGATGTGTCAAAGGGAGACACAAGGGCTCCCAGCATCCTCAGCCGAGCAGCCAAGCCAATCCAGTAGTAACGGGCAGGACCACTGATATGTGGGCGGGGCGTAGGACCTACATGGCGTCTAACGGCGTATGTATTGCACGAAAAAAAAATCATTTTTCTTGTTAAAATTATAAAGAAATACCTGCCCATCTATGCCCTTCAAAAAACTTTTTGTATATTTAAATGTTCCTTTAAGACACCCTGAAATGTTAAATATGCTCTTAGATCACGATATGACGTCAAATACGTCCCGGACATAAGCCAGAAAGCACGGAACCCTACCTATAATGTATGAAATACAGTATTTAAGGATCAATCGTTTAAATTTGTGTAGAACAGATTAATCATTCATCTCGGGAATTGAAGAAGGTCCTATAATTTATTAATTTTTGGGGAGAAACTAACTTGGTTCATACGTCACGTGACGTAAATTTCCCTGCAAAATTCTTGAGAAACTAAAGTTGTGTATATGCTCGAGACGCGAGGTCGCGCAATTTACCCATAACATTTAGCTGGGAAACTGCACGGGTGACTAAGCCACGTGACATCCGTTTTCCCGCAAAATTTTGCTACTCAATTGATGTATATGTCAGTGGTGTCTGGTCATGTGACATTAATTTTCCTACCAAAATGTATTGGGGAAACTGAATTAGTATGAGAAAGGTCACGTCACATCACTTTTCCCGCTAAAGTTTGCAGGAAAACTTAATTTGCGTTTCCGTAACGTGAAGTCAGTATCCCCTTCTAAAGTTAGCAATGAACGCATCCAACAGAATAAATTCAAAGTCTGAACTTTGTGAGTAAATACATTCTACACAAGATAATTACAACGATACAATAAGGGGCTCCTTCCCGCCGAGCTCTCTGGAGAACTTCTGTCTTTAATTCCCGCTCAATGAAATGTTTCGACCACCTGCAATCGATCTAAACAAGATGATTTCACCTTTGGGGAACCCGCGAGGTCAAGGAAGAGGTGTTGGGCACCACTTAGATTATTGGAAATCCCGAGAAAACATAGATCCAGAGACCAGCTGTCAGCCGTCTGAAAGCGGACAGCGGCCGACAATCTTTCAAAAGCGCCCGTTGCTCGCGGCGGTGCGAAGAATGCCCATACATATTTGAAGGTCCAGTTGGAGAGAACCCATCAAGACGCCTTTCAAAAGAGTGGCGCGCATTCCATCTCTCTTGGGACTCCCAAAAGAATGAGCTGAAAAGGGCAGGCAGGGGTCGGCTGGCCCTCTTTGAACGTCATGAGCGAGCCTTCAAAGCAGTGCGTCCAGACGGCCAGCCCCGTTCGGAATCGATCTTATATCGACTGGACCGGTGATTATTTGACCGAAGTAATTCGGAGACTGCCCTGTTGCCGCTCGAGCACCCCGGCGCCGTTCTATCTTAATCTTGTCTTGCTGACTCCCAGACCCGTTCAATATTAGGGGCAGCTGTCGGAGTTTTATCGTGTTGATAAAAATAGAAGTGGAGTGCTCCCCACAAAGTTTTAGAGACATACATTAAAGAAAAAGAAGATGATGTCTGTTAATAAAGGACTAATATAGTATCTTACGTAAAGAACGCAAAAAGAACATATGTATATGTATGTCAAAATGATGGGGAATCGTGTTAATGATGTTTTTTATAACGTAATTTTTACAACCTAGTCAATTTTCATTAAAAAAGAACTCTTTTATGCAAGCCGTTTGATTTCATAAAGTGATAGTGTTACAGTATTATGTATTTTTTATTTACAAAAACAACCCGAAGTGGCGAAATAATATGGCGATAAAACCTTGTAATATTAATAAAACATTGTTTGAGTAACATGAACAGGTAACAAATCAGCAAAGGCGACTAGTACGACACAGAATCAAGGTAAAACGCAAGCAAGTCATCTTCTAATGGGAAACTCGGGCAATGCATTCCACTCGATAGTTGTGAGTGTGAAAAAGAATATTTCTTTCATCGTAATATATAACAAGATATTATCTAGAAACCATGCCGAGAGCGAGACAAGCAGTAAATATGGCGACGTGTGTAGAAACCATGCATTGTTAGAGTGAAAAAATGCACATCCAAAATGCTTTTTTCCGTACTACTCATACACATTTTAATATTTCTGGCACTATAGCGCTTTCGGGGAATGATAGGCCTTTGTTATTCCAGTATGCCATGTTGATTCGCGTTTTCGTTTATGTACTTTATATTTAGGGACTACCAACTTATGATTTTATTTAATAAAGCTTATATACGTGCAATTTAGATGAAACAAAAATTGAAGTTTTGCTAACTGCAAGGGTAACTCTATCGCTTCAAATCAGTCAAACATATAACCTGAACTCTTTATCAATATCTTAAAGAAGCTATATTAAGAATTTCGTTTCTGCTTTTTCGGTAATGGGATCGGTAGTAGTGTTCGCAACCGAAGGTCCCATACCGCTATGTTGGAGAGGTTGTTAGAATTTTATTTATCAGTGCTGATTGTCTTTTCGCTGTAGTAACAACCATGCGATCAATTTGCTTCAATTCGATTCTCCGTAATAGCGGGACCTCGTGTTTATCCGATAAGTTCATGTTTATATGCCAAGATCTTGTTCCTTCAGATCAGTAGCACAAAAAATTAACTTCAAGCGCGCTCATCCTGCCTAACTAAAACGAAGTTGCTTTCCTCTTTATTATGCTAAATAATTTATAAATAATCAGGTATATTGACGGCTAATTTCTTTTGAAAAGGGCAGAGCCAAATTAGTCTGATAATCCTTGAGGCAGCGAACCACACCACACACCGCCTTTTTTTGCGTCGCGCGGAATTGACAAAAACACATAAGCGGAAAAATATTTGATAAACACAGCTAGCTTCTACGAGTCCGCTCGGGCACGATGAGCTCGTAGGCGCGTTTAGGGTCTGAAATCTAAGCGGATTTCCAGCAGGGCCGTAACGACATGAGGTTCACTCCCGCGACCACGGCATCAATTGAATTCGTCCCGTATCTTCGCTGCCCATCGACGGAGCATCATTTTCACGCCCAGGGAGCCGTTGAAGAGAAAACAGCAAGAGCTGCAATTTCTGTAAGTGACGCAAACCTTAGCTGAGGCGCGGATAAAGTCGATATTGTCGACAATAAGGTCCCGCGGCGCCGATCAATAAAAAGGAATCTCTGTTCTTTCCGAAGTCCGTGCCAATTGAGTTTTTTTTTTTTTTTCGTCAAACTGATGAAGGCCTTACAGCAATATCCAGCAGAACTCAAAGTTCATTGCCTTCGGAAACGTGTTAATATATCTCTCTCGGTTGTTTTCGCGCCTTGTCGAGGTGCGCACGAATAAGGCCAAGAGGTGACGGCGCATCTGTCTAGTTCTTTTGTTAAGTTCTTCTGTTGACGGAGACGAAACGTCGAGTACACATCCTTATTCGAAGGAATCAAATGGCCTGCATAAACAACAATGTGGGTTCATTCTTTCCACACATTGAAGGTGCCAAAGAGGCCCAAGTATAAATCGCACGGCAAGAAAGAATCTTGAACATAAAAAAACACGCCCTGCACTTCTTAAGTTGTCAACGACTGAGCGCAGAGCAAGTCGTGTGCTTCTTGCGCAGCAGTTACGGTGACGTCAGAACGACGCCGAGCTCTGATAGGCCTTCATTGAAAGGAAAGTGGGTAGACCTCAATACTACCCTATTGGAAAAACCAGCATGAAAATCAAACTGGCCAAGCTGGTAACTAAGCTGGTCAATCTGGTCAATGTGGTAGTCAAACTGGTTTAACTGGCAATCAAGCTGGTTTAAGCTGGGCAAGCTAGAATTTAAGCTGGTCAATGTGGTTTAAGTAAAAACCAGCATGGTTTAACTAGAATCTGGTTTTAGATTCAGTCTGGTGTAGCTGGGAGCCAGTCTGGTCCTAACTGGTCAAACTGGTTTTCCATGGAGCCAATGTGGTCAAGCTGGGAGACAAGCTGGTCATGCTGGGAGACAAGCTGGTGAATCTGGTCGAGCTAATAATCGTTTTGGCTAAGCTGGTCTTGCTGGGAGCGCGCACGCCAAGGTCGGCTAGAGATAGCCGAACTGGCATTGCTGGGAGCGCGCGCGCCAAGGTCGGCTTAGGCTCGAACGAGGCCACGTCCTGTTCTTTGTCCTCTCGTTTTTGGTAGATGACCGGGCGCGTCAGGCGCGCTGCAAGCTACCTTTGTGTGCGAGAAAAGAAGAGAGAGAGTTATAGGAACGGAGAATTTGAGACGCGTTTGGCTATCTTGGGCAGATTTTCGAAGGGGCGGCTGTGTGCGCGTTGTTTGGAGACTACTTGAACGACGGTGCAAGCGAAGCGGGTTTTCAGGAGACAGCGAGCGGCAGTGCGTTCAGTGCGGGAAGATGTCGGACGTCCCGACTGAGGCGTCGCTTCGTGTATTCGAACGTGTGTGTGCTCGTGAATGACGGTGGTGCCGAGGAGTATCGCCAATGCCATCCAAGCCACACGGATTTCCTCGCCTCTGCCGACCACGCAAGTTGCCGCTTCGCCCCCATCACTGGCGGGACCCAGGTTCGCTTCTCTCATCCGTGTAGTATTTTCTTTTGCTATTGCCTGTTTTTGGCGTGTGTCTAGTATTTTTCGTGTTGAAAGATAAGCAATCTGGTTGTATTAACATTGTTGGCTTTGCACCGAGAACCACTGTTTGTGCGTCGGCTAGTACTGTGTCAGCGCCGAGGATATGTAACATCTGAGCTCATGTGAGGCAGCCGCAAGTACGAAAATAATAAATTGGATGCCGAGTTGGCTTTTCTGAAGAGCTTGGCTTGTTTATCTTGTGTATTGATCTAAATAGGTTAAACTGGTTGGGAAGTCCACCAGCATGACCAGTTTAACCAGCATGACCAGCATGCCAAACTGGGCATGCTGGGGCAATAACCCAGCTTGAAGCTGGGACCAGATCAACCAGCATGACCAGTATAACCAGATCAACCAGCATGACCAGTATGACCAGATCAACCAGCATGACCACCATGCCAAGCTGGGCATGCTGGGGCAATAACCCAGCTTAAGCTGGTTTTTTCAATAGGGTATATGCCTTAAAGTCTACCCCCCCTTAATTTCAATCGGTCATTAAGAGCTGGTCGTTTTGACAGCAACGCAACCCCTGTTCCAGTGCAGACTAACTTGCGCTTTCCATAGACGCCTCATGGTCCTGTAACGGTGTCTAACCATTTAGCCAAGTCTGACTCTAATATGATAAAGTCAGAGTTAAACTTGCACTGAACTTTACATATCATTGCGTTCCACACGACACCTCGCGGACACGTCCGTAATTTTCGAAGAGATGAAAAGATAGACATGCATTACAAGCTTATATTTAAGTGCAAAAATTAATACATTGGCTGATGTCCTCCCTCGCAAGTATGTTTATATCACACAACCAAGTGTAATCTATATTAGTAACTGCCTTCTGCGACCAGCAAGAAGTTTTAACTGTACCGTAAATTAGGAGGGGCGTTCATAAAGTTCGTATTATTGTCACGAAGGAATAGAGATTCAGCAACCAAACTCGAGCAGGAGTTGAGACTTTGTCTACATGTTCGCCACCAAAAGTTACCCTCTTTTTCCAGCGATGCAGCACATGCCGGAGGCCATTGTTATAGAACTGCTCGTTTTGAGTGTTCAGGAATCGCTCCACTTCAGCAATCACTTGGTCGCCGTCCTTCAAATGCTTTCCTCTTATTTGGACACACAAGAAGCGTCTGTGCCATTTAACCAAAGTGTCATAAAGTGGGGCGTTATCCCCGAACTACGCTCCAAGATTGGAATAAATATCCTTAAAATTGCTTCCCTTCAAATGAAAAAAACAAACGAAAAAAAAACGGATCACTGCATGCGCTTGGCACCGACGGGCGGTGCCATTTTTGTTTCGACTTCCTAGTGGTGTTCCTAGCTACTATAGCATGCGATGTTAATATTGTGCGGGAACTAGAGGGACGCGCGCTCATGTGGATGCCTGTTTTGTTCCGTTTTTTTTTCAAATTTTCGTGCCGATAATACGAACTTTATGAACGCCCCTCGTACGTGTTGAGCATGTGCAATAACTCTCTTCTGCGAAATACTGTACACTGGCCACCACCCACAGTCCAGCCACTGCGCATGTCTTGCCCGGGTGGGACGTGATGAAAAGCTGCAAACAGCCTGAAACATTGGAGCCATTATTATTATTTTATTGATAGTTTTAATGAACGCTCTCTACAACTTGCACCACATATGTGTAGCTCCACATATTTTGGTACAATGGAAAAGAATGCCAGGTGAACAAAAACCAGCTCGAAGAATGCCGCGCGCGCAGCTGCTGCAAGTAGGCAGCGCCGCCGTAGCCTAACCAATAAAGAAAAAAAAAAAAAAAAAGCCGCCGTGGCCTAATGGTTATCGTGCTTGCCTCCCACGCGAAGAGCCAGGGTTCGAGTCCTGGGAGCGAAGGGTCTTTTATTTATTCTTTCTACCTGTCATTCTCCGAAGTTCGAGAACTTTCTCGTTTCACCGAGTTACGAATGTTCTACGCCCCGAACGTTCTTGGCCGTATGTTCCAAAAACCCACGCCGGTACAAAAGGCGATCCGCGGGGCAAGCCGGGATCAGTTTTCGTCCCAGCGTTGGACTCTGCTGTCATGCCGACTTCGACGCCCGCGACGCTCTGCTTTCTTCTGTTCCCTTTTTATTTTTGGGCGCAAGTTCGCCCCATTAAACGTTTAGTTCCTTCAGTTACCATCGCCTCATCAATTGTCATTCGTGACATTTTGGTGGAGGTGCGGGGTATTGCATTGTATGCCAGTTGAGTGTACCCCTCCGAAGACAACCCGTCCAAGCGACGTGCTCAGCCCCGGAAGGCTACCCTTCGCCGCAGACGCCGAAGCCCGAAGAAGCCGTCGTACCAGAGGTCAGTCCCCCGAATCGGGTCCCTTGCCCGAGGACCGGAGGAAGAAGATACCGACAATGACCACCCCGCCCGTCGTTGTTCTACCCGTCGCTGCCAGTACGCCCGCGTCCTACCGTGGTGTGCCTTAGGAAGACATCGAGGACTGGCTACAACAGTACAAGCGAGTGGCCCAGCACAGCCAATGAACGGACGAACAGCGCCTGCAGAATCTTTACTTCGTGCTCGAAGGAACGGCCAGGCACTGGTTCGAAAATCGCGAGACTTCGTTGATCTCGTGGACCGCCTGCAAGGATGAGCTGAGACGGACTTTCATCAACCAGTATCGACGGGAGAGGGCCGAGGACCGTTTTCGAATGAGGACCCAGGGCGCAAACGAGACCATCGCCAGTTTCGTCAAGGATGTTCTGCACCTGGTCGCTCGCGCCGACCGTCAAGCCACCGACGAAAAGAAGTTGCGGATCCTGATGCCAGGTGTAAGGGATGACATCTTCGTGGGCCTCGTCCGTAACCCGCCGACCACCGTCTAAGCCTTCGTCACGGAGGCGACCAACATCCAGCGCGTCCTCCAAGCGCGCGCTTACCAGTGCAAACGACATCCAGGCGTCGCTGCATCCACCCTGTTTAGCGGCGAAACCACCGCCGTAACCCCGGACACCCGCAAAATTATCCGGGACGTCGTCTGGGAGGAACTCAGCAGATTGGTGCCAGCCTCGAGTCGTCCAGCGACACTCTCCATCGCGGAGGTTGTGCGCGAGGAACTCAAACGGTCGATACAACCTGAAATTCCCATCAACGTGACGACGCCAGAACCGAAATTGAGCTACGCCGCCGTGGCCCGACGACCGCCGCAAGCTCCTCGGCAGGCTCCGGCGCCACCCCGAAAAGACGCCGAAACGTCGCGGTACCCTCAGCGTCAGGAGGAACAAGCCCACTACGTCCGCCCCGAGCGACCCTCGACGAGGAAGACCAACGTGTGGCGAACGGCCGACCGACGCCCGCTCTGCTACAACTGCGGTGAAGCCGACCACATCCACATCGGCTGGCCCTACCGTCGACTTGGGCTGCGGGGTTTCCTCCCGAACGACCCACGCCCGAGGTACGGCGAACGCCCTCGCGACATCGAGGAGTACCTTCGACGCTCGCCATCCGCAGTGCCGCCTCTCCGCCGTGAATCTCGCTCACCATCGCCACGACGTCTCCAGCGCCACGACCCCGCCGAGAGAGCTTGTCTCCTCTGCGTCGCCAGGAAAACTAAGTGCGGCCACACCTGGAGGTGGCGTTGCCGAAGACGACCAAAGTAAAGAGCCTCCAAGAACGCCGGAGCGCTCCCACACTCCCGACGGTACGCATCGCAACGACGCGCCTGCAACGGTGTCCAACAACCTAAACGTTGGTATCGACGGCTACGACGCATCGGAACTCGTGGACACCGGAGCAGGCTACTCGGTCATGAGTGGGGGGGCTCCCTCGCCGCCTGCCAAAAGTTACGACGCCCTGGGGAGGACCACAAATTCGAACCGCCGGACGTCACCTTATGACGCTTGTCGGAAGTTGCACTGCTCGCGTCGAAATTCACGGCGAAACGTGCCCTGTGCATTTCGTCGTTCTACAAGACTGTTCCTGAAATGTCATTCTCAACATGGACTTTCTGCGCAAATAAGGCGCCGTCATTGACCTGGGTGAGAACAGACTGATATTGCGGAAGCCTCTTCCGCCTTCACAGAAACCCCAAACAGCGTCAGCCGCCGTCCGAGTCGCCACCGACCATGTGAACCTGCCGCCGCGATCAAGTGTTGTCGTACCCGTCGTGACCGATACGGCTACCTGCGGCGAAGTTGTCCTGGAAGGCAACCTTCAATTGCTCCTGGCGAGAATAATTGGCGTCGCAAGAGGAGTGGCTAAACTTTAGGATGGGCGCACAGTGGTCCTCGTGACAAACTTCCGACAAGAAACGCAACACCTCACAAAAGGTGCCGCTGTGGGCCACGTCGAGGAACTTCGGAACTCCGCCGAAATCACCGCGATTGCTAAAGAATAATCGCCACCTCAGCAAGACATTGCGCCGCCAGCGCAGCTCGACATCAACCAAAAGCGTCCAGGCCCGAAACAACGACAGCCGATTGACCTCCTCGCCGAATACAGCGACTGCATCGCAACGTCGTCTTAAGTGCGCCAAACCGCCGTTGCGAAGCATCGCATCGTTACCGAGGACGACGCGCTCCCTGTGCACCGATCGCCGTACAGAGTCTTCGTAAAAAACAGAAAGGTCATTCAAGAGCAAGTGCAAGAAATGCTGAACGACGACATAATCCAGCCTCCAAGCAGTCCGTGGGCCTCTCCAGTCGTGCTTGTTAAGAAGAAGGACGGAACGCTTAGGTGCTGCGTGGACTACCGACAGCTGAACGCGGTAACGAAGAAAGACGTCTGTCCACTCCCCCGCATCGATGACACGCTAGGCCGGCTGCGCCACACTCGGTACTTTTCATCGATGGATTTGAAGAGCGGTTACTGGCAGATCGAAGTCGACGAACAGGACCGAGAGAAGACGGCTTTCGTCGTGCCGGATGGACTGTATGCCTTCAAGGTGATGCCCTTCGAACTATGCACAGCGCCAGCAACTTTCCAGCGTGTCATGGACACCGTACTGGCAGGACTGAAGTGGCAGAGCTGTCTCGTCTACCTCGATGACGTCGTAGTGTTCTCAAGTGACTTCGACGAGCACTTGCGACGACTCCGAGCTGTCCTCTAAGCCATAGAGACCGCTGGACTCACCCTTAAGCCGTCCAAGTGCCGGTTCGCCTATGACGAACTGAAGTTCCTAGGCCACGTGGTTAGTAACGACGGCGTCCTCCCAGACCCAGAGAAGACTCGCGCCGTTGCGGCATTTCCAGCGCCTTCAGACAAGAAGGCCGTGCGAAGATTCCTTCGACGTTGTACCTACTACAGACGCTTCGTTCGGGATTTCGCAAGGATTTCCGCACAACTCACAAAACTCACGAAGGACGCCGAGAAGTTCAAATGGGCCGAGGAGCAGCAGCACACATTCGACGAGCTGAAGCAACGACTCCAGACTCCTCCTGTTCTTGGACTCTTCGATCAAGATACGGAAACCGATATTCATTTGGACGCCAGTAACGAAGGGCTTGGCGCGGTGCTGGCTCAAGTGCAAGAAGGCACCGAGCGAGTCCTGGCCTACGCAAGTTGGACACTGTCCAAAGTGGAGTGAAATTACTCGACGACTGAAAAAGAACGTCCTGTGGTCGTTTGGGCCATCACAAATTTTCGCCCGTACTTATACGGGAGAGCCCTTTCCGCGTTATCACGGACCACCACTCGCTCTGCTGGCTTGCGAACCTAAAGGCCCCTTCAGGGTGTCTCGCTCGATGGAGCCTCCGACTGCAGGAGCTCAACATGATTGTGGTCTACAAGTCAGGCCACAAGCATAGCGACGCCGATTGCCTGTCCAGAGCCCCTGTCGAGACATCTCCCGGTAGCAGCGACGACGATAACGACGAGTGCTTCCTAGGCGCGGTGAACACCGACGACATGGCGCGACGTCAAAGAGACGATCCTGAGTGGCGCGCGCTAATTGAGCACCTTGAAGGACGAGGGGGCACTATCCCCCGTGTCTTCTTGAGAGCCCCGCCGACCTTCGTCCTCCGACAAGGCGTACTTTACAAGGACTTCGAAGACAACAGCTCGCCATGGCTGCTGATAATTCCTGCTGACCTTAGAGAGGAGATCTTCCAAGCTTGCCAATACGACCCAACCACTGGGCACCTTGGTTACAGCAGGACGCTCACCAGGATTAGGGAAAAACACTACTGGCCAACGCTACCGAAGGCCGTTCACCTTTACACTCGATCATGCCACGAGTGTAAGCGACGCAAGAAACCACCGACGAAGCCGTCAGGGCTTCTGCATCCAATTGCTCCTCCGTCCACGCCGTTCCAGCAGATCGGAATGGATTTACTTGGCCCTTTTCCGCCGTCTACAATGGGAAACGGCTGGATAATCGTCGCCGCAGATTATCTCAAGCGATACGCCGAAACAAAAGCCCTTCCATCAGGAACTGCTGTTGAAGTCGCCAAGTTTTTCATCAAGTCTATTGTCCTTCGGCACGGCGCCCACAAAGTCCTCATTACAGACTGTGGATCATCGTTCATGGCCCAGCTGACACAAGAAATTATTCGTCTAAGTAGCACCAGCCACCGTCGAACCACTGCGTACCATCCACAGACAAATGGACTAAGGGAACGACTAAACAAAACTATCGCCGACATGATCTCCATGTATGTCGACGTAGAGCACAAGATGTGGGACGAATTGCTACCCTACGTCACGTTTCCTTACAACACGGCGGTACAAGAGACCACAAGAATAACACCGTTTCAGCTGGTGCATGGCAGAAAAGTATCAACCATGCTCGACGCAATGCTACCCCACGAACCAGCTGACGATGGGATCCCCGACGTTCAGGTGGTTGCTGAACGAGACGAAGAAGTTCGCCAGCTCGCCCGACTCCGAATTCAAGATCAACAACGTGTCGACGCTACCCGGTACAACCTTCGCCGGATCGACGTTCGCTTCATGCCCGGAGACGGTGTGTGGGTTTGGACCCAGATACGACGACGCGGTCTAAGCGAGAAACTCCTGAAGCGCTACTTCGGACCCTAGGAAGTCCTTCGTCGACTCGGGGATCTGAACTACGAGGTGATGCCCGACGAAACAAGAACATCATCACGCCGCCCACCACGACCTGAAGTCGTCCACGTCGTGCTCCTGAAGCCGTACTATGCGCGATAGGACTGTGGACCTTATGTGTTCCAAATGAGTCTTTAGTTTGCCGTTACTTTTTATTCGCTTTGTTTCGCGTTGCATGGGGGCAATGCATTTTTTAAAGGGGAGTAATGCCGCACGCGTAGCTGGCCAAACGGGCAGCGCGGCCGTGGCCTAACGGTTATCGTACTTGCCTCCCATGGGAAGAGCCAGGGTTCGATTCCTGGGAGCGAAGTGTCTTTTAATTACTCTTTCTACATGTCGTTCTCGCAAGTTCGAGAACTTTCTCGTTGCACCAAGTTACGAATGTTCTCTCCCCAAACGTTCTAGGCCGAATGTTCCAGAAACCCACGCAGGTACAAAATGCGCTCCGCGTGGTGATCCGGGATCAGTTTTCGCCCCAGCGTTCGACTCTGCTGTCACGCCGACTTCGACACCTGCGACGCTCTGCTTTGTTCTGTTCCCTTTTATTTTTGGGCACAAGTTCGCCCCATTAAACGTTTAGTTTCTTCAGTTACCATGCCTCATCAATTCTCATCCGTGACAATATCACGTATACGAGAAAATACGATAGGCCGATAGTTATGGATAACCTCATGCGCCTCGGTCGGTAGCTCATTTAATCTATCGATCTGGATGCTCTAAACAAAGGAAACGTCCAGCAACCCGATCGTCTGGTCGAAACAGACACCAACGCAGCGCCTGTGCAGTGAGATACATTGCGGTATGGCCCATACGAATGAAATGTTACACTAAATGTGCAAACATTTCATTTGGATATCAGCTAACGTTTGGGACCTTAACTACTACACGAAATCAATAAAACGTGAAACAAAAAATTGTCGGAAGATGCTGCCGGGAATTTTGTTGCTTAGATTACGTTGTTATTGTGCCGTTTCAATTCGCATCTCAGAAATGCGTGTTTACCGAATATATGTATAATCAGAGCGAATTCGGATGCATTTTTGGGGTTTGTGATAAAAAGTTGGAAAAATCAAGAACCGGATTCTGCCATTTTTTATATTCAAGAACAAAACATTGTTTGAACTTAATATGTTCTTTCTCGGAGAACAAAACAAGAACAGTAAAGTCAAACCTTCAAAAAGGGAAGAAATTTTTATCCTACGCTTGTCAGAAGCAAAAGATTATTGCGATCAAAACGAGATTATTAACTATATACATATCATAGTCGTTTATATCAGTTACAGAATCCCATCTTCTTTTAAGAAAATCGGCACAGTGCGTTCGAATCTAAACCCTGAGACCAAGAGTAATACAATAACAAACAAGACGACACAAATGTGTGTCTTCTTGTGTCGTCTTGTGATGTCTTGTTCGTTATTTGATTTCTTCTTGTCTTAGGATTTCGGATTATGATGATTCGTTACCAGCTCGCCTCCATACTTTCGCTCCTCTCAATGCGTTAGTTGCTTCTGCGGACGAAAGCAATCTTTATTATCCGGTGTGCGGGAGTAACAAGCACTGAAAACTCATTCTTTTGGTACGACCCAAAGAAAACTAAAAACGCGTAGTATAGGTTTAAATTTAAAAATGATGGAATATCCGCGCTCAGCCTTTTTACCAGTTCAATTGAAATCCAAGCTGATGCAAGGAAGAACCAGGCATCCAAGTGTAAGAAGAAAGAACGTTCCTCACAAAATCTTTAGATTTTTGTTTGATAGCAGGCTGCAGAAAGAATGAAGTAGTTGAAAATCTTATTTCTCTTCTAGAACACAAAAAAGGTTCATGTGTGCGAGAAAAAAAATCGTTACAGAATTTTTAAACCATTGTAAACTCTTTCTTTTTTTATTCATTCAGCGCGCTTGCGATCTCAATTCAAATCGCATCGCCTTCGGTTTTCAGAATCCGTTCCTAGATATCAACTAAATTAAATTCCACAGAATGACAATAGATGTAATACGTCCTTTTTCACTCTCGTTTAAAAAAAAGAAACAAAAAATGCATGAATATCAAATTGATAACCGTACGTCTGAGCAAACCATCAACATCTCCGATTGAGAAGTGAGTGCGCTACGAGATGGCGGCTGGACTCATTTTAGCTTAAATCTTAGAAATCCGGCTTCCTGCAATCGCTTTAACAAGCCGTATTAAAACCGTGTGAACTCCCTGCCTCATTTTAGCACTCGTCGTGAAACTTGCTTTACATTATTAACCGTACAGTCATTGACAGCGTTGAAAAACGCGCAAAACGTGCTTAGTCCCGAAAAATCTTTTAATCGCTGCCCAGCGGATAAGGTTGTGGCGTGTGCTGATAAGAACATCAACAAACGAATCACGAAGCAAGAAGCGTAATCGTAACAGAACAAGCCCTGCGCCTTATTAGCTATCAGTTATATTTTTATAAGTTGATTGGCTTAGTATAACGGGATTAGAAACAAAATGGCGCTCACACAAATGCTGCCAGTTTATAAGCTCTAAACAAAAAGGCAGTTTTTGCTTTGATCATTGATGAAGCCATTTGTTCCTGTATTTTTCCCCCAAAGTTTCGCATCTCGCAGCAGCTTGCTATTACACATGTCGACAAATATAAATCTCACATAATAAGACGAACATTTGTCGTAGAAGTAGGTTAAAATTATGCCAATTTATAATTAGTAATCAATTACAAAGTCAAGATCTCAAATGAACACATCGTGTTCACCAATGAGTAAGTCCTGATGCTGATACTGTGTGTTGTGAGGTAGACAAACCAATCCCCGAGATTGGCGGAGAACATACGCACAAGAGCACTCGCTGAAGGATGACCCTAAACAGAGTCACTGAAACAACCTCTCTTTAATAATATATTCCTCATTTATAGTATAAATGTATCCTTGCCAACGCTCTGACAAGGTATTGCAAGTGGCTTGAAAGAGCTCATGGCGAAATCAAGTAGTTGCTCATTAGTTCGATTCATGTCACCGCCCGTTTCGATCTTAATGAGCATCGTGCTGATCTGCACTCGTCTAAACACTGCTGAATGATGTACGTTAAAAACCCATAGTTTGCAGTCGTAATGACCGTTGAACACTGATATATCCAATGGCATTTTAACGTGGAAGCTTTATCCGCTGTTCAAAAAGGCTGTGCCATAATTTTTGTACTTTAATTAAATACCGCTTAGAATTACTCGTCGACATTCATTTCCCATGAACCACGCGTCAGTTGTTTTGTTCTCCACGTAACGGCAGTCCCAGGCGAAGCTCCAGGAAACACGCGCACGTTCACCCGATCAACTCGCAGCCAGAACAAGTGGCCATGTGATCTAGAGCCGATTAAATTACGCCAATGTTTATCATAGACACACGCTAGGATTGCCAAGTCACAGGGCACGTGCTGAGTTCAACAAATTGTTAAAGATCAGCTGTTCCCGTCATCACAGAGATTCTGCACGAACAACTACCCGAAATTATATCGAGGCATCGATTGT